>QNTS01007303.1:3437-16286 GCA_003317085.1 Hucho hucho
ACTCATCCTCTGAGTCAGTCTCAGGGGTGGCTGGCTTATCATCATCAGGGTTCCAGGACTCATCCTCTGAGTCAGTCTCAGGGGTGGCTGGCTTATCATCATCAGGGTTCCAGTACTCATCCTCTGAGTCAGTCTCAGGGGTGGCTGGCTTATCATCATCAGGGTTCCAGTACTCATCCTCTATCAGAGGGACACAGGACAGTAGATGTAACATTATTATTGTGGAGAAAATCCATATATACTTTTCAATGGTACAAATAAGATCAACATTTTGATTGGTATTAGAACACTGAGCCACCAGCTTCAGAGAAATGATGTGATAACATCTGCACTCACCGCTGTCTAAATAGGGGAAGTCTGGGTAGGGGTCAGGTTCTGTGGGATCTTCAGAGAGCACAGTCTTACAAACAACTTAGTACTCACACAATACAAATAATTGTATATCTATTTTACCAATTCGAGTCTGTCTTAAAGAACCAGTGAGGTCAAAAACGTGATTTCCTGTATTTTGTATTTACACACTATGAAGTTGGAATAATACTGTGAAACTGTGAAAATTACAATCTGCCCTTTTAGCGTGAGAGCTGTTTAAAAAGATTGCCTGAAATTTTAGCCTGTTTAGGTGGGATGGAGTTTTGGCCTGCCTGGTGGCATCACCAGGCTGCAAATTAGTTAATAAACCAGTTCCAAACCTCTCTGCCAATAACAGCTAATCGTCGGTTTTCCCCTCTCCACTCAGAACACTCCCAGGCAGTCCTAGCAAAATTCTTTCTTGAGAAATTGCTCTTTACTAAGAAGCTGTTTTTCGTTTATTTTTTTACCATTTTAATTGAAAAGAATCACAGTAAGGTACTTAATTGTTACCCAGAAATGATTTCATACTGAGATGAAAACGGCTGCATTGGACCTTTTAACTAGAGTGGTGTGTAACAAAATTACCTGGTTCTGTGTACACCTCTGTGGTAGTGGTCGGTGGTAGTGTGGTAGTGGTCGGTGGTAGTGTGGTAGTGGTCGGTGGTGGAGTTGTTGGTGCTTTGCCGCGACGGCCTCCCTTGTCCTTCAGCTTTTTGTCTGCTTTAGCCTCCTTGTTCTTCTTGTCCTTCTTGCCCTTTTTTTTCTTCCCTTTGCCCTCCTCTTCCTCTGGGGCTCTCCTGACCCGGGCTTGGAGATGGACAAAGAAGCAAAGGAAAGTGAATAAACTCGATCATGTTGACCCCTGAGGGCCCAATATGAGGCCTTACAGCTCCTACCACTCCTATTGCAGGCAGATATGTAAGTCGCTCTGGATGAGAGCGTCTGCTAAATGACTCAATTGTAAATGTAATGTAATGTAAATGTTGAAATTGATAGGACAATATGGCATTCAAACAACGGCTATAAATCAACACCAACTTTCTGCTATTGAAACAGAATGATGAGAGAGAGAGAGACAGAGACAGAAAGACAGAGATCCCGGTCCAGACATGTGCACAAGGAAGTGGGTCTGCCAGACAGCATCACTAGCAGGGGGCACAGCTGAGCTATCGTCTGGCAGACAGGCTGTGTATGTGTGTGTGGCGGAGGGGAGATGACGGTGTCCTGTGCAGAAGAAAGCCTCCTCTGTTCTTCTTTCTGGCCCTTCCTCTGAATGAACATATTTTCATTTTGCATGCTATGAATAATATGTTATTTATCCTCTTGTGATGTTTATGGTGCTGCCTCAATCGCCACTGGAGGGCATTGTATTGTATGGTCTTGTAATGTAACATATTGGGAAGCAAAAAGTTGTGTAAATACAGAAATCAGTGGAGCCTCATTGGCATTTCACTCTCTCTTCATGGCTGTCTGAATATCAGTGCCAGTGACATAACTGTGGAACGGAGGCAATGTCTTCATGGAAAATATTCCTCTCCATTAGTAAACCCCGTCAAACTGTAATGACATGCTGTCAGGGCATTATCAACATTGTCCTGTCTGACTCTGAGTGTTTGGTAATTCTCATATATTCTCAATTGTGGACAAATAGGTATAACAGTAGTAGCAACTATTTCATAGCGCACTACTAACTATGTAACAATGTGTACCTACTGTACAACATACACTGAACAAAACATTTACGCAGCATGTTAAGTGTTGGTCCCATGTTACATGAGCTGAAAAAAAAAGGTTATTTCTCTAAAATGTTGTGCACAAATTTGTTTACATCCCTAGTAAGCAATTCTCCTTTGCCAAGATAATTCATCCACCTGACAGGTGTGGCATATTAAGAAGCTGATTAAACAGCATGATCATTACACAGGTGCAACTTGTACTGGGGACAATTTAAGCTCACTCTAAAATGTGCAGTTTTGTCACACAACACAATGTCACAGATGTCTCAAGTTTTGCGAGAGAGTGCAATTGGCATGCCGACTGCAGGAATGTCCACCAGAGCTGTTGCCAGAGACTTGAATATGAATTTCTCTACCATAAGCCGCCTCCAACATCGTTTTAGAGAATTTGGCAGTGTCCAACCACAGACCACGTATTCCCAGGGTCGGTCCTGGCCATTCTGCCGCCCTAGGCAAGCCAAAAATAATTGCCTTCCCACGCAAAACTAGAACAGTCCCAGTAAACAAAATGAGATTGAATAGACATCTAAAATATGTATTTTCCAGACATTGAAGTTAGGTTCAATTTACGTTCTGAATGAAAGGTGAAAATACGTATTTTCCGGACATTGAAAATATGTATTTTCCGGACGTTGAAATCAGGATAATTGTTGGTTCTGAATAAAAGTTGAAAAGATGTAATTTATAGACGTCTATGTTTGGACCAAATCAAGGCCGGGCCAGACCGGACCAAATCTGAACAAAACATAAACGTCTATGTTTGGGCCAAATCAATGCTGGTCTAGACTAGACAAAATCTGTGGTGTAAGTGTGGTAATAGCTTACAGTTTTCTTGACATTTTGTTTTAATTATTGTGAATGGGTTATGTTTTATCCTGGCTATATCTGCTACATGATTTATGTTAGATTATTTTGGGGACGGAACGTTGGTAGAGCGCCGCAGCGATGTTTCTCTCCAACACAGGCGCGCTGGGAATAAATATTTTACAGTGGGAGCTGCTTATCACAGGGCGGCATCAGCGCTCACCTAAAAAGCCCATATGTCGCTGTTTAAGAGAAATTGACTTTGTTTTTGGGCAGAATTATGTGAGGTTTTATGTGTTGTTTGAGGTGCATCTTGGTCAGTTTATCTCAGAAAATTCTACCGTCGTCAATCTGCCGCCATAGGCGGCCGCCTAAATTTACCAAATGAGCGGGCTGGCCCTGTGTATTCCCAGTCATGAAATCCATAGATTTATTTCAATTGACTGATTTCCATATATGAACTGTAACTCAGCAAAATCTTCAAAATTAAGGCATGTTGCGTTTATATTTTTGTTCAGTGTGGTTACACAGTACCTACTAACTAATATAATTACCATATAAATACATGGTTTTAGTGCAACCGAATTGGGAAATTGGACTGATTCAACCAGCAGATGTGTGTGCTGAAGTTTCCTCAATTTTAAGCTGTGAAACACGGAAACAAATGTACTTTTTGATTAAAACTTCATCATCATCACTGTCTCAGAGGGTGATTCCTTCCACTGTAGAGTGGGGTTCTGTGGTCACTGTTCACCCATGATTACAGCACAATCAGTGGAAAAGAAAAGTTGACTGTACAAATCTGTCTGCACGACACTCAGCTCAGAGCCCAGCCAGGTCTGTTACTGCAGCAGCAGACTAAATCTTCCCCAGTCTCAGTCCCAGTCCTAGTACCAGACTCAGTCCCAGTCTCAGTCCCAGTCCTAGTACCAGACTCAGTCCCAGTCCCAGTCCCAGTCCTAGTACCAGTCTCAGTCCCAGTCCCAGTCCTAGTACCAGTCTCAGTCCCAGTCCCAGTTCCAGTCCAAGTACCAGTCCCAGTCTCAGGCCCAGGTATACTTTGCTCTGCTCTGGTGTGTGCCAAGAGACATGGTCCAGATGGGTATGACAAGAGACAAAAGGAACACCTACGTGAGACTGCTGTTCATTGACTACAGCTCAGCGTTCAACACCATAGTTCCCTCCAAGATCATCACGAAGCTAAAAAACCTGGGATTTTATTTTATTAGGATCTCTTTTAGTCCTCATTTGGACTGATCTTCCAAGAGTCCTTAAACTTTAAAATACAATTCATAACACGATCACATTTTGAAATATAACACACTGTTACAAACAGACATAATACACTGACATATTGACCAGATAAATACTCTAAAAGTCTGAAAATATTGATTCTTCATCTACCATAGTCCAGCACAGCTTTCCTATGTATTATATTTAAATGTTTTTAAAGTATTGTTTGAATGTATATATTGAAAGGTTTCTGGTTTGCTCAGATACATTATTCAATTTCTTTATTGCTCTAAATCTAAATGTTATTTGACCTATTTCTCTTTTCTGTCTAGATAACACATAGATGGTGGACAATCTATTCCTAGTATTTACTGAATGTCAGTCTCTTTCCAACTGAATAACTTGGTAAATAGAGTTTGGCTGTTTTAAATGGTGTATATTATGAAATAAAATAAGCATGTTTTTTTCAATTATCTTGTTGACCAACCAAGAGCATTGAGCATGGCTACAACAGAAGAACCATATCTCCACCTTAAAACAATTATTGCTGCTTTGTTCTGTTCATTCTGCAGGCTCCTAATTTAACTTGCTGATGCATTTCCCCAGAACAGTAGATCACCTGACTCCCAATTAATGCTTGGGTTGTTTATTTAAGAATCTTTTTCCCCAAAATAAATATGTAGCTATCCTTCTGATAATGCATGCAGTTTTTATTTTTTTTTATTTTTTTTTACATAGATTAGTTATTTAAGACGACCATAATAAGCAATTGTTTAGCTTCACTCCTAGTAGTTTGGTTTCTGCCACTTCCTAAATTTGTACTCCCCCATACTTAATTGTATCCCATGCTGTGTTGGCCTTTTCCTGGTGGAGCAGACCAACATAACTTTGGTTGTCTTGGTGTTTAACTTCTTAGGGAGCGGCAGGTGGGTGACGGTTTTGGAGAGTCTGGCGTGCCCAAAGCAAAATGCCTGCCACTCAGGCTCAGAAAATAGGATATGCACATAATTAGTACTATTGGATAGGAAACACTCTGAAGTTTCTAAAAGTGTTAACATAATGTCTGTGAGTATAACAGAACTCATTTAGCAGGCAAAAACCGGAGAAAAAAACATCCGGAAATCAGTTTCTGGTGACCTTTGGCTCTCTTAGACACACTCCCTATTGAATCCATTTGTTACCAGGACTGAGACTGCAGTACCTATGGCTTCCACTAGATGTCAACAGTCTATATATAAAGCCTCAGAGAGATTGGAGTAAGCAGGAAGAATAGGTACAGGAAATTGCATTGGGACCTGAAATGTCAACAAGTTTTCTCGTGAGCGAGTCTGGCTGGCGCGCCCCACTTTATTTTACTTATATAAGGTATAGGTGACCATCCGAGTGAAATATTATTGCTAATATTCATAAAAGGATAGCTAAGGATGCATTTTAACTGGTATTTGATTTGTTTAGGAAAAGTTTATAGGTATATTTGAACGCGTTCTCTTCACGTTTCAATGGGCGATTCGACGTTGGATTTTCTGAACATAACGCACCAACCAAACGGAGATTTATGGATATAATAAATGACTTTTTCTAACAAAAGAACCATGGATTGTCTTCGTTGGACACTTGGGAAGCCCTCAGCAGAAGTTCTTCAAAAGGTAAGGGATTTGTTTTCGCTGTGAAATGTGTTTTGTGTGAACCGCGATGGTTTATGAATTTATGCTAATGGAAAAATATTGGAGGTGCTACCCTCAAACAATCAAATGTTGTGCTTTCGCCGTAAAGCCTTTTTGAAATCTGACGCTGTGATATTGCCAAGAAGCAGAGCTTTTGATGACTATGCAACACTTGTATATTTATGAATGTTTAATAATTCAACTTTTGGATTTTGAATTTGGCGCCTTGCATTTCACCGGGTAGTGTCGGGAGTGGGGCCCCACCACTCCCTAAGTAGTTAAAACAAGTTTGTTCCGGCAAACCCACTCCCTGATATTTTCCAAATCTACTTGTAGAGCTTGCTGTACCTGTTGAACTGATTGGAAAAAGAGGACCAAGCACTCCCCAATTCTCATCGACGGGGCTGCAGTGGAGCAGATTGAGAGCTTCAAGTTCCTTGGTGTCCACATCACCAACAAACTAACATGGTCCAAGCACACCAAGACAGTCGTGAAGAGGGCACGACAAAACCTATTCCACCTTGGGAGACTGAAAAGATTTGACGTGGGTCCTCAGATCCTCAAAAGGTTCTACAGCTGCACCATCGAAGAGCATCCTGACTGGTTGCACCACTGCCTGGCACGGCAATTATTCGGCCTCCAACCGCAAGGCACTACAGAGGGTAGTGCGAACGGCCCAGTACATCACTGGGGCCAAGCTTCCTGCCATCCAGGACCTCTATACCAGGCGGTGTCAGAGGAAGGCCCTAAAAATTGTCAAAGACTCCAGCCACCCTAGTCATAGACTGTTCTTTCTGCTACCGCATGGCAAGCGGTACCGGAGCGCCAAGTCTAGGTCCAAGAAGCTTCTAAACAGCTTCTACCCCCAAGCCATAAGACTCCTGAACATCTAATCAAATGGGTACCCAGACTATTTGCATTGCCCCCCTCCATTTTACACTGCTGCTACTTTCTGTTGTTATCACCTATGCATAGTCACTTTAATAACTCTACCTACATGTACATATTACCTCAACTAACTGGTGCCCCCGCACATTGACCTTGTACCCCTTGTATATACTCTCACTATTGTTATTTTACTGCTGCTCTTTAATTACTTGTTACTTTTATTTCTTATTCTTATCAGTATTTTTTTTAACTGCATTGTTGGTTAGGGGCTCGTAAGTAAGCATTTCACTGTAAGGTCTACACCTGTTGTATTCGGCGCATGTGACTAATACAATTTGATTTGATTGTCTTACTGTATAAATTGTAGTATCATCTGAAAATTTAGTGGTTTGAGTTTCAGATAAGGCATAAGGAAGGTTGTTGGTATATATTAAGTAAAGAAGTGGACCAAGGCAGCTGCCCTGCGGTATTCCACCGTTTAAAGCATGAAGGGAAGAAAATGAACCATTGATATAGGTGGACTGTTTCCTGTCCGTTAGATATGACTGTACCCAATTCAATGCTACCTCCTTAAAACCACAATGCAATAATTTTGTCAAAAATGTTTAATGATCCACTAAATCAAATGCTGCACTAAAATCTAAAAATAGTACACCCACAAACCTGCCATTATCCATAGCATTGAGCACTGGTCAGTCATGTCAACCAATGCAGTGATAGTGGAATGGTTTTTGCAATGCTGATTGGCTGTAATTAGAACATTCTTTTCCATGTACTCCCATATTTGTCTACTCACAATACCCTCCAATAGACTAATTTGTTGACTATTGGCAGGAGTAATGGGTTCTTCGCTGTCTTTCGGGATAGGACATATTTAGCATGCTTCCATACGTTTGCAAACGTCCCCTTTTTCAGTGACCAATTAAATATGTATTTCAGTGGAGCTGCAATCTGGGGAGTAAAATGTTTTCCATAAGATCATAACCTGTAGATTTACCATCGGGTAATGACTTCAATAGGTTTAACAACTCCTCTACTGACACCAATTGTAGTCTAAAATAGCCTGTTTTTTTTGCTCATAATATGATCATCAATCCATTGGACAATAGCTTGTTTGGAAGAATGGGTGTTTCCATTATCACTCAGTAAACTAATTTTCTTTGTAAAAAAATGGGCAAAATGATTGGCAATATCAGCTGGTTTTGTTATTGTTCTACCGTTGACCTCCACACTAGATGGGCATGATGAAATAGATGTACCAAGTAAGCCCTTAACTTTATTCCATACCTTTTTAGAATCATAAATAAGAAAAAAAGTTTTTTCTTACGATTTAATTTAACTGCATAATTACATAGTGTTCTATAATTCTGTTAATCAATTTCTAGTTTAGAATTGGCTGCTAAGACTTTTGCCATATTTCCCAGTTCATCATCAATCCATGGTGATGGACGAGCCCCAACTGTACTCTTTCTTACTGGGGCATGATGGTCCATTACCTCAGTGAGCAAATAAATACTTTTCTCACTGATTAAACACCTCCCTCTGCAATTGGATATTGGACTTTCTGATGGACCGTGGTGAAAGTAGGCAAAAACACAACTGCCACGCTGACCCTCAACACAGCGGCCCATCAGAGGTGCATGCTTAGCCCCCTCCTGTACTCCCTGTTCACCCACGACTGCATGGCCACACACGTCTCCAACACCATCATTACGTTTGCTGACGACACGACGGTGGTAGACCTGATCACCAACAACGATGAGACAGCCTACAGGGAGGAGGTCAGACTTGCCAGTATGGTGCCAGGATAACAACCTCTCCCTCAACGTCAGCAAGACAAAGGACCTGATCGTGGACTACAGGAAACGGAGGGCCGAGTACACCCCCATTCACATCAACAGGGCTGTAGTGGAGACGGTCGAGAGTTCCTCGGTGTCCACATCACTAAGAACTTATGGTCCAAACACACCAACACAGTCGTGAAGAGGGCACGGTAATGCCTCTTCCCACTCAGGAGTCTTAAAAGATTTGTCATGGGCCCTCAGATCCTCAAAAAGATATACAGCTGCACCATTGAGAGCATCTTGACTGGCTGCATCACACCTTGGTATGGCAACTTCTCGGCATCCAATTGCAAGGCGTTAAAAAGTGTAGTGCGTATGGCCCAGTACATCATTGGGGCCGAGCTCCCTGTCATCCAGGACCTCTATATCAGGCGGTGTCAGAGGAAGGCCCTACAAATAGTCAAAGTCTCCAATCCCCCAAGTTCCGTCTGTTCTCTCTGTTACTGCACGGGCAAGCGGTCCCGGAGAACCAGGTCTGGAACCAAAAGGCTCCTGAAAAGCTTCTACACCAAAGCCATAAGACTGCTGAACAGTTCATCAAATGGATACCCGGACTTTCTGCATTTCACCCCTACCTACCTACATTACATGTACAGTACCTGTCAAAATGTTGAACACACCTACTCATTCAAGGGTTTTTCTTTATTTTTACGATGTTCTACATTGTAGAATAATAGTGAAGACATCAAAACTATGAAATAACACATATGGAATCACGTAGTAACCAAAAAAGTGTAAAACAAATATATTTAATATTTTAGATTCTTCAAAGTAGCCACCCTTTGCCTTGATGACAGCCTTGCACACTCTTGGCATTGAATAAGTGTGTCCAAACTTTAGACTAGTTGTATACAGAAAAAAGCCCTATTTGGTAAAAGATCGCTGTGAGACTCAGAGTAGGTGAAAAGATGATCTCCGCATGTGTGGTTCCCACCGTGAAGCATGGAGGAGGAGGTGTGATGGTGTGGGGGTGCTTTGCTGGTGACACTGTCTGTGATTTATTTAGAATTCAAGGCATACTTAACCAGTATGGCTACAACAGCATTCTGCAGTGATATGCCATCCCATCTGGTTTGTGCTTAGAGGGACTATCATTTGCCTTCAACAGGACATTGACCCAACACACCTCCAGGCTCGAGGGCGCAAGGCTGACCTTCATTATGCATGCCTGTCACCATCATTACGGGCAGCTGCACAATATTGGACTCACCTGGACTCCATTACTTTGTTGATTACCCCCCTCTATATTGGTCTGCTCCTCAGTTTGTTCCCTGTGTCAGCATTGATGTCGTTATTTTCCCCTGTCCAGACGCTGTTCCTGTTCTGTTTCATGTCTGTGTTTCATTAAATGTTCACTCCCTGTACCTGCGTTGATCCTCACAGTAAGGGGCAGCAGTTATCCTAGTGGTTAGAGCGTTGGGCCAGTAACCGAAAGGTTGCTAGATTGAATCCCAGAGCTGACAAGGTAAAAATCTGTCGTTCTACCCCTGAACAAGGCCATCATTATAAATGAGAATTTGTTCTTAACTGACTTGCCTAGTTAAATAAGATTTTTTTTTAAAGTACATGAAAAAAGTAAGGGCTATTTGACCAAGAAGGAGAGTGATGGAGTGCTGCATCCGATGACCTGGCCTCCACAATTACCCGACCTCAACCCAATTGAGATGGTTAGAGATGAGTTGGACCGCAGAGTGAAGGAAAAGCAGCCAACAAGTGCTAAGCATATGTGGGAACTCCTTCAAGACTGTTGGAAAAGCATTCCAGGTGAAGCTTGTTGAGAGAATGCCAAGAGTGTGCAAAGCTGTCATCAAGGCAAAGGGTGGCTACTTTATAGAATCTAAAATATATTTTGATTTGTTTAACACTTTTTTGGTTACTACATGATTCCATATGTGTTATTTCATAGTTTTGATGTCTTCAGAAAAACGTAAAAATAAAGAAAAACCCTTGAATGTGTAGGTGTGTCCAAACGTTTGTCTTGTACTGTACATAGTAATTCAATCAATCACCTAACCAAACCTACATGTACATACAGTGCATTCGGAAAGTATTCAGTGTTATTGAGTGTAGATTTAATCCATTTTGGAATAAGACTGTAACATAACAAAATGTGGAAAAAGTCAAGGGGTCTGAATACTTTCCGAATGCACTGTATTACCTCAATCAATCACCCCAACTACCTCGTACCCGTACACTGACTCGGTACCGGTATTCCTTGAATATAGCCTGTATATAGCCTCAGTATTGTTATTTTATTGTGTTACTATTTTCTTTTTATCTATTTGCTAATTTTCTTACTTTTTAACCACATTGTTGGAAAAAAGCTTGTAAGTAAGCATTTCACGGTAAAGTGTACACTTGTTGTATTCGGCGCATGTGCCAAATAAAATGTGATTTGATTTTGTGAGCTGGAGACAAACAGGTGAGAGTGGTGTTTGCAGTGTATGTGTGTGTGTACTGTTGGACAGGTCATAGTGACTGAACAGTGCCTGGGTAATTCAGGAAACAGCCGGCTTCTTTTGAAACCAACGCTCTCCTCCACCTGCCATGTTCTCTGTGCCTTATCCCCTGTCCTCTGTGCCCTGTCTGACGATGTAACATAATGTTCTCCAGTCCTGCTCCTGGAAGGAGGCATCTGTTCCAGCCCAACAACCAGATGATATAGATTCTTTTTTCTATGAATGGTTTGATCATTAGTTGATAAGGTGTGTTATTGCTGGGCTGGAACAAAGTCCTGCACATCTTGTGAGTCTCTAAGAACACTAGTGTAAAACAAGCCAGGGGTTCCAAAACAGTTTGCAGATTCTTCTTGAGACCCACCAAGTAGATAAAACCATCCATGTTTCTAGCCACAACTCAATTGGGACCTACCAGTGGGTCCCAACTCTCCACTTAGTAACATGTATTATAATAGGTAGGTTGGCTTTGTTCTTACCTGGTACGGCTTCTTCCTCTGTGGCTCTCTTTGCCTTGACAGTCTGTCTTTGTGTCTCTGTGAGCTCCTGTTCTTTAGCCGGCTCATCCTGGTACTCCTCTCCATGTAGGGCCTCCATTCCTCCATCCATCCCTCTCCCCTCCACAGCCTGGCCTATAGAGACTATGCCTCCTGCGCTCTCCCCTCCTCTGAGCAGTAGCACACAGCATAGGGCCAGCAGAACCAAACACACCACTGCAGTATGACCCCCCATCCTCCGTACTCTACAGTACCTACCTCAATGTTACACAAAATACTTCTAGCTCAGTATTCCGATCAAGTATTCCACCACAGTATTCTACTTCAGAATTAAAAAGTTGTTGCTAAAGTTACAGCTCAGAACGCTACTCAGAAATTCTACCTCAGTGTTCTAAATCAGTATTCTACAAAATAATTCTACCTCACCAAAACACCTCACTGTTATGTCTCAGTATTCTACTCCAGTGTTCCACGCCTCCAGAATATTCTGGAGCTCTACGCGTACTGCAAGCCAGAGCCAAACCCAGACTCACTCAAAGCATGAGGCAGGGCTGAACACAGAGAGAAGGAGGGAGGGAGGAAGAGCAGCCCAAAAACAATGGCTGAGGGAGAGAGAGAATCACCTTCACCTGGCTGACGAGTTGGAACAGGTGCCAAGATCAAAAGGAGATCTCAGCACAGATTGAGCAGAGCAGCTCACTGGAGAAGCCAGGAGAGGGAAGGCAGGATCCAGGTTGGCTCTATAGATTTGAAAATAGAGCTTAGTCCTGTAGCAGAGTGCTTCTACCAGCTCTTCCCTCCGCAGACTGCTCTTCCCTCCGCAGACTGCCACAGACAGGCAGGAATGGAAAGGCTCCCAGGACACTGGATTCCAGAGGAGGAGAGGGGGAGGGGGAAAGAGTGGAAAGAGGGTGGGGGAGGACAGAATGTGTGTGTGCTAACAATACTGAACCCCACAACATGTGTGGACTCATGGAGTGGACTTAGTTCAAAGCAAATGAAAACAATAAAGAACAGAAGAACATGTTCCACCTCAAACTTTTATTTGGGGGGAAGGATGTCCCGCTCTCCTTACTATCCAGATTTCAGGGGAACTGGAGCATTCTTTCCTTAGGATGTAGCTTAGCAAAGTCTCCCATTAGTTTGAAGGAAAACTCATTCCCAGCCAAAGAGAAACACACACACACATGCCTGAACACGCACGCACACACACACACACACACACACACACACACACACACACACACACACACACACACACACACACACACACACACACACACACACACACACACACACACACACACACACACACACACACACACACACACACACACACACACACACACACACACACACACACACACACACAC
>QNTS01007303.1:22764-34701 GCA_003317085.1 Hucho hucho
TGCACACATCTCAGGAGGGATTTTGTCCCACTCCTCTTTGCAGATCTTCTCCAAGTCATTAAGGTTTCGAGGCTGACGTTTGGCAACTCGAACCTTCAACTCCCTCCACAGATTTTCTATGGGATTAAGGTCTGGAGACTGGCTAGGCCACTCCAGGACCTTAATGTGCTTCTTCTTGAGCCACTCCTTTGTTGCCTTGGCCGTGTGTTTTGGGTCATTGTCATGCTGGAATACCCATCCACGACCCATTTTCAATGCCCTGGCTGAGGGAAGGAGGTTCTCACCCAAGATTTGACGCTACATGGCCCCGTCCATCGTCCCTTTGATGCGGTGAAGTTGTCCTGTCCCCTTAGCAGAAAAACACCCCCAAAGCATAATGTTTCCACCTCCATGTTTGACGGTGGGGATGGTGTTCTTGGGGTCATAGGCAGCATTCCTCCTCCTCCAAACACGGCGAGTTGAGTTGATGCCAAAGAGCTCCATTTTGGTCTCATCTGACCACAACACTTTCACCCAGGTATCCTCTGAATCATTCAGATGTTCATTGGCAAACTTCAGACGGGCATGTATATGTGCTTTCTTGAGCAGGGGGACCTTGCGGGCCCTGCAGGATTTCAGTCCTTCTCGGCGTAGTGTGTTACCAATTGTTTTCTTGGTGACTATGGTCCCAGCTGCCTTGAGATCATTGACAAGATCCTCCCGTGTAGTTCTGGGCTGATTCCTCACCGTT
Organism: Hucho hucho; assembly: GCA_003317085.1. NCBI lineage: Eukaryota > Metazoa > Chordata > Actinopteri > Salmoniformes > Salmonidae > Hucho > Hucho hucho. The sequence goes on from QNTS01007303.1 coordinate 23,495, forward strand.
CTCATGATCATTGCAACTCCACGAGGTGAGATCTTGCATGGAGCCCCAGGCCGAGGGAGATTGACAGTTCTTTTGTGTTTCTTCCATTTGCGAATAATCGCACCAACTGTTGTCACCTTCTCACCAAGCTGCTTGGCGATGGTCTTGTAGCCCATTCCAGCCTTGTGTAGGTCTACAATCTTGTCCCTGACATCCTTGGAGAGCTCTTTGGTCTTGGCCATGGTGGAGAGTTTGGAATCTGATTGATTGATTGCTTCTGTGGACAGGTGTCTTTTATACAGGTAACAAACTGAGATTAGGAGCACTCCCTTTAAGAGTGTGCTCCTAATCTCAGCTCGTTACCTGTATAAAAGACACCTGGGAGCCAGAAATCTTTCTGATTGAGAGGGGGTCAAATACTTATTTCCCTCATTAAAATGCAAATCAATTTATACAATTTTTCACATGCGTTTTTCTGGATTTTTTGTTGTTATTCTGTCTCTCACTGTTCAAATAAACCTACCATTAAAATTCTTTGTCAGTGGGCAAACGTACAAAATCAGCAGGGGATCAAATACTTTTTTCCCTCACTGTATATCCACAGTAAAACGAGTCCTATATCGACATAACCTGAAAGGCCGCTCAGCAAGGAAGAAGCCACTGCTCCAAAACCGCCATTATAAAGCCAGACTACGGTTTGCAACTGCACATGGGGACAAAGATTGTACTTTTTGGAGAAATGTCCTCTGGTCTGATGAAACAAAAATAGAACTGTTTGGCCATAATGACCATCTTTATGTTTGGAGGAAAAAGGGGGAGGCTTGCAAGCCGAAGAACACCATCCCAACTGTGAAGCACAGGGGTGGCAGCATCATGTTGTGCGGGTGCTTTGCTGCAGGAGGGACTGATGCACTTCACAAAATAGATGGCATAATGAGGAAGGAAAATTATGTGGATATATTGAAGCAACATCTCAAGACATCAGTCAGGAAGTTAAAGCTTGGTCGCAAATGGGTCTTCCAAATGGACAATGACCCCAAGCATACTTCCAAAGTTGTGGCAAAATGTCTTAAGGACAACAAAGTCAAGGTATTGGAGTGGCCATCACAAAGCCCTGACCTCAATCTTATAGACATTTTGTGTGCAGAACTGAAAAAGCGTGTGAGAGCAAGGAGGCCTACAAAGCTGACTCAGTTACACCAGCTCTGTCAGGAGGAAGGGCCAAAATTCACCCAACTTACTGTGGGAAGCTAGTGGAAGGCTACCCAAAACGTTTGACCCAAGTTAAACAATTTAAAGGCAATGCTACCTAGTATATAGGTCCTGGATGGCAGGAAGCTTGGCCCCAGTGATGTACTGGGCCGTACGCACTACCCTCTGTAGCGCCTTACGGTCAGATGCCGATCTATTGCCATACCAGGCGGTGATGCAACTGGTCAGGATGCTCTCGATGGTGCAGCTGTAGAACTTTTTGAGGATCTGGGGACCCATGCCAAATCTGTTCAGTCTCCTGAGGGGGAAAATGTGTTGTTTTGCCCTCTTCACGACTGTCTTGGTTTGTTTGGATCATGATAGTTCCTTGGTGATGTGGACACTCTCGAAACTCTCGACCCGCTCCACTACAGCCCTGTCGATGTTAACAGGGGCCTATGTCCAGGATCCAGTTGCAGAGGGAGATGTTTAGACCCAGGGTCCTTAGCTTAGTGATGAGCTTCGTGGGCACTATGGTGTTGAACACTGAGATGGTATGGTATGGCAACTGCTCGGCATCCTTCCACAAGGCCCTACAGAGGGTAGTGCGTACAGCCCAGTACATCACTGGGACCAAACTTCCTGCCATCCAGGACCTCTGTACAACGTGGTGTCATAGGAATGGTCAAAGACTCCAGACAACCTAGTCATAGACTGTTCTCTCTGCTACCGCATGGCAAGCGGTACCGGAGCGCCATGTCTAGGTCCAAAAGGCTCCTTAACAGCTTCTACCCCCAAGCCATAAGACTGCTGAACAGTTAATCAAATGGCTACCCAGACTATCAATGCAAGTCTCATATCCAGGGTGAAAACATATTTATTAATGTTTAAAGGACATCACACAGGTGTGCCAACTAAAATATATATTCCAGACGAAACTGAAGAATAGGACAAATAGGCTGCGTTTAGATAGGTAGCCCATGCCTGATCTTTTTTTCACAAATTGGTCTTTTAACCAATCAGATCGTCTCTGAAAAAGAGCTGACGTGAAAAGATCTGATGTAATTGGTCAAAAGACCAATTAGTGGAAAAAAGATCCGAATTGGGCTGCCTGTCTAAATGCAGCCAGGGACAAGTGAATATAAGTTAGTTATTGTGTTTGTAGCTGTTTCTATGAATTTTAGTGGTCTCATACAGTACATGTTAAATGGCTATGAGACAGAGATAAGGAGACTCTTGCTCTAAGCAAAGGGAAGGTACCAGTATTCAGGCAGACAGCTTGAAGCAGATGTGTGTCACAATCCAGGACCTTGTCACAGCATGCAGTGGCCAGATAGGGAGATGATGAATACATTATGTACGTTTCACCACCAAATCAGTGTTAGCATTTACTGCACGTTGCTGAACAATCCAACCATTTTGTTCGTGTCATTGATATAAATGGGCAATTCAAATAAAATATCCAGTTCATAAGCATTGTAATACCTCTAGGGTCCTTCGGTGGTCTGGCAGCATGCTGCTTTCTAGTGATATTTTGGCATTTATTAGGATCCCCATTAGCTGCTGCAAAAGCATCAGCTACTCTTCCTGGGGTCCACCAGAAACATGACATAATACATTATCAGGTTAGAAGGTAAGACCCAGATGCCGACTGTGTCAGAGTAACAATGTTTATTACAGCAACAGGGGCAGGCAAACAACAGGTTAAGGCAGGCAGGGATCGATAATCCAGAGAAGTGGGGCAAAGATACAGGACAGCAGGCAGGCAGAGGTCGTGCAAAGATACAGGTAGGGTCAGGCAGAGTGGTCAGGCAGGCGTGCTCAGAGACAGGACAGGCAAGGCAAGGGTCACAACCAGGAGGGCGAGAAAAAGAGAGACTAGTGACAAGCAGGCGCTGAGACAAACCACTGGTTTACTTGACAAACAACACGAACTGGCAACAGACAAACAGAGAACAAAGGTATAAGTACCCAGGGGATAATGGGGAAGATAGGCAACACCTGGAGGGGGGTGGAGACAAGCACAAAGACAGGTGAAACAGATCAGTGCGTGACATACTGTTACGTTCCCCAGTTTCTGTGTTGTTGTGGGTTTGTATGTGTGTGTGTATTTCAGGCGATGGCTTCCTGGATTCCTGAAGCAGCTGATTGGTCGGCCCCATTGCTGATTGGAGCTCTGACCTCTCCCTCTCGTCAGGGGAAACAGCTGTCTCTTCATTACCAACTCCTTCTCCAGCTTGATAAAAGCCAGTGTTCCTTCGTTAGGGAAGATAACTTTTTTTTTTAATGTCCTGTGTTGGTTGTTGTGGCAGTCAGTGAAAGTTTTGTTGATATTATTTTGTAGCTCCTCCTTCAGAGCTATGTGTATGCCAATAGGACTTAGTGTTTTTGGTTAATTGAAATTGTTCACGTAAATTATTCTGTTTCATTTGTTCCCGGGGGGGAAGGGGAACGCACCTTGGGAGTGTTTAGGCATAACCCGTAGTATTTAATCTGTCTTTGCACACTAGATAAGACCTGGGCGGACCACCCCCTAAATTTTGGTTAGCGCGCCAGATGGTGCTTAAGGTTAGGTAAGAAGTGGAAAGGCAGAGAAGGTAGGAGGGGACACTTTAACTTTCTTTGCTTTGGTTCTGTCCAGCCCCTTTTCCCCACATTACCGTGTTGAGGAATAATAAATTCCCTGTAAATAGTATTTTTCTCTGCCTCTCTTGTCCTTCCCTGCACCTGCGATCACATACTTTTTTCACTCCACGGGGGAGTTGAGATGTAGCGGGGTGTTGCGTCTTCCGAGAGGCAAACGTAACACATGCATAGTACAGAACATTATTAGTCGAGGGCTGAAATCCATACATTTTAAATGTCACACACAGCATACATATCAGTACATACAGTATCTAGGTCTAATAAATAGTGCAGTGCAAATTACAATACAATAGAAAATGTCTCTCTTACTCCCTCTCCACCTGAAATGTAATGTAATAACAATAAAAACATGAATAACATTAATCCAACTTTTTCATTCACCAATGAATCAATAAACAAGCAGTGGAATTAAGTAGTTTGTCAAGTGTTCAAAAGTCAGTAAAAAGTCTTTAAAACAGCTTCAAATATATATTTTTTTATTTTCTAAAAACCTAGCTAACATTAGCTACACTGCATTGATGATGGTGGGAGTTAGCTAACTAGCTTCCCCCCAGCAGTTTCAATTTATCTATCTAGCTAGCTAATGGCATTTATAATCAACTCCATCAATCAGGTGGTTAACTAACCAGCAAATATATTAGTATTCCCCTCACATTTAAAGCTGCCTGATAAAGCTAGCCAGTTGATAGTAAAGCTAGGATGAACGTCAGAGGCCAGCTACTGTAGCTAATGCAATAGCGGTTGTCAATGCAATGGCTGGCAAACAAATGTAATGCTTTTTCACAAAAAATATTGATGAACACAGACAGAGATTATTACTTCCAAGTAGATCGTTTTCGTTTAATTTACTTCATCTCTTTCTCATGTAGGGAGCTAATTCCTGAGATTTGATTGATGGAACAATCCAGCCAATGGTTAGGCGGTTGTGGTTTTGGCAGAGGGAACTGATTGGTCAGGACTAAAAGGTGCAAATCACATTTTCACTAGCAAATATCTTTCCACAAATGTACATTTTTTTTTGCTAATTTACGAACAGTGACAGAACTCTGAGTGTGCTCAGATTTAAAATATGCAAGTGTATTTTTGATTCACAGCAGAAAATTCATACTCATAACTGGATTTGTAAATTCAGAAAATAAATTCTACTTGCAAATCTTATTGAATGTATTCAAATGTCAAATTACACATTGCGAATCATACTTTTAACCACAAATCTCAATGTGGGACCACGAAATTCAAAATACAAACTCACGAAGTTCTGTCATCATTATAATCCCATACTTTGCACGCCACTGGAGAGAAGAGAGAAATAGGCCAATATGTAAATACTGAAAACCTGGCAGACAATAGATAAACATGTAATGGAAAGTTAGATTTCAGAGAGGGCTCTGCTAACTGCGGTTGTCTCTATGCTCTTGATGGGGATTCAGTCTGTGTCCAGGGATGACGTTCCAGCCAAAGAATGCTGCAGATTACGGTTCAGACTACATTAAACTCAAACTGAGAAGCCAGCCTATTAGTAAAACTCCAGTGACTGGAGTTTTACTAATTTCACAAGAGAGCAGAAACAAAACGTCAAACCCCAGGAAAGGTGGGCCTAGTGAGTGTCTGTGGTTTTCCCATGCTCTCATGTCTTACCATCACTGAAGGATTTCACTGGGGGCCCAATGCGGAGATAACAAATAAAAATATAAATAAAACTATCTGGGATTGCTGAAAAAAAAAATGTAAACACAAAAACTAGCTGTTCTTATTCTACCAAGGTACACACAGCATCCCATTTTCTCTCAACATTCCTTCCAACTTTGCAAATGGGATCATTACTGTATCTGACTCAGTTTAGTTTCCATCTCTCTCTCTCCCCTCACTCCCTCCCATTCTCTCTCTTCCTGCTGTCTGTAAAAGCATCATGTCATGATTGTCTTGAATTTCTCTCCAAGTGGGAGTATTGATGGACTGCATGGCGTGATACTGATTAGACCAAAATGGACCTCAGCCAAAAACAACTTCCACCATTATTAAACTCATTATCATAATGTGCTTAACCTGTGAAAACAGTGAATGAAGTAAACTTCCCATCGTTTGTGATTAAATATACATTTGATAGTGGACACTGGGCATTCAAATATCTATTTTGCACTAAGAATAATTTGTGATGACGACTGATTTGTGTGTTTTCAAGCTATTGAAAGACTCACTCACACACACAACACACACACACACCACAAATGAAATACACTTCTTCAACTTGCAAGTTTTTCTAAACCTTAATCAGAGAATGGGACACAGATAGCCATTGTAGAGTAGCGATACCTTCCAAGTTATGAAAGCATATTCACCTATTCATCCTCATGTCACTACCATGTTGATCATTGCTGATTGCTGACTGACTCAGCATGTTGTCCGTCACAGGATAATATGAGTTGGAATGGCTTCCTTCATTTAGGCCTGCTTCTTGAACATGTCACTTCATCTGCACCTATGTAACACTTCTAATTCTAAAAGTATGCATATCTGTGGTTCTGTTGATGTCTATTACATGATTACCTCAATTTCTATGGCATGCCTTTGACTGCAACAGTACCTCAGCAAACAGCCTTGAGCTCAGCGTCTACAGGGGCAGGAAACAATGACATCAGAGAGAGAGAGGGAAAGTGCGTGAGCGTGAGAGAGGAGAGGAGGTAGAGAGAGAAGGAAAAAGGGGTGAGTAAGAGAGAGAACGTGTCAGTGTGTGTAAGAGAGAGAGAGAGAGAGAGAGAGAGAGAGAGAGAGAGAGAGATATATGCTGTGTTCCAGAAGGCTCTCTAGGTACACATGGAAACAGATCTTTAAACTACACCCAGCTTCATGCCTTCATTCTCCCGCTCTTCCTTTAGACTTGTAACATTCTGAACCCCTCTTAAACCTTCTTAGATGTCTAACATACACAGCTACAGTCTGGCAGCTAGAAAATACAGCACTTTTGCATGCTTTAAAATACTTTTATCATCTCAAATATACAGTAGGTGGAGACTGCATTGCCATTTATTTAAAAAATGGGTATGGGTAGGTGAGAGGGGGGGGGAAGAGGTGGAGAGACACTAAAAGACAGTGAGAGTAGACTACCCAGCCTTTATTGCCACAGGACCTCTGAAGAGTAATGCATTCCAAACAAGCTATCACAGTATGTTTTAAAAAATATACATTTCCTGTTGTCTAAGCCTGTTGGTGTTGGCCAACTGTCCTATTATAATAACAGTGGATGTCACCTGTGTAAAGTGATTTCCCATAAGCACGATGATGACTGTGTATAGTGTAGAGTTTTAGGGGTGTTGGGAACTAGCTTTTAAACTTGAAAATATGAAATATCCTTATTCATGGCACCGAAGGAGAGCGAATGTATGATGTTTACATTCTACCAGGAAATGTTATTGTCAGACATCAGGGATCTTATGGAAGGAGAAGAGACACAGTCTGGTACGAGTCAACATGACAGCTGTGAGTTGGGGAGGAGTAGGAGACACAGTCTGGTACGAGTCAACATGACAGCTGTGAGTTGGGGAGGAGTGAGCACTTTGGGGCAGAGGTCAGGTCAGATGAAGTGAGGAAGAATATTTCTAATCTTCTGGTTAGCAACAGGGCTGTATTGGCTGTTCAGATGTGTAAGGAGGGGCTCAGCATGGGAGAAAGGGTTAAATACCAGAGCTTGTGTGAATATGTTCCTTGTCTTATGCAACTGTATGACCCAATGGGTGAATAAACTTGGTTTAAGCTATACTAATTGTCTGTGAGTTTTAATAGGTTCATTTAGAACCTAACATATCCCATTGAAGTGGGAGTTGAACCAGTGACCCTGTGGTTATAGCAAGTGCAAACGCCTGTGCCATAGAAGTCCAGCAGACCTCAAAGCAGATGCTGTGGTAGTGCAGACAGGAGGGAAGCCACAATGGCACTGTTCAGGTCTATACTTACAACAGCTCTACTCTATGTGGCCCTTATGACAGAACTGTCATGGAGATCTTCCCATTGGCTGATCTAACAGGGATCCTTCTATGATTTTTACCTGTGAGAAGTTACCTGTAGCATTCATGTCTTATGATCCAATGAGAGATGCAGCGCTTCATACCACATCATGCCCTGATGCAGTGGCTCCATAGCCCAGTTATCTGCTCCTGGCAGACCCAAGCCACGACCTCCAGCCTGATCACGCAGAGATGTAGAGCTGAGCAGTGCTCAAGCTCATTTTGCAGGTTCCTACAGTACCTTCACTCTGTCAGGGCAGGTTGGCCTCTCTGTGGTGCATGGTTGGGGAATCATATCACTATCACTAGCTGCAAATAGGCTGTGATAGACATCAGGCTTTAAAGAAAGTGTTCTCCTGTTCGGTCTAAAGGTAGCAAACCTGTGAAATGTAGAAGAAATACTACTATAGAATTTGGCAACTATGGAGTTACCCATCTGGTTTTGGTTGGCCAATAACTGCTGGAACAACCCTCTGACCCGATCTTAAAAACTGCAGTGTTAGGGTGTATGCTGTGCAAAAGCACCACCAATTGCTTGTTAAGTGTAATTTGTCTACCCCTTTGAAAAAGTAAACTAATGTGCTCTCAGGGTTAAACATGTTTTTACCTTTATTTAACTAGGCAAGTCAGTTAAGAACAAATTCTTATTTACAATGACAGCCTACCCCGGCCAAACCCGGACAATGCTGGGCCAATTGTGTGCCACCCTATGGGACTGAGATGCAGTGCCTTAGACCGCTGCGCCACTCGGGAGCCCACAGTTTTAATAGTGCCTGCTTCGGTCTACTCCCTAATAGCCCACTGCATGAGGCGAGGTCTCATTTCAGGACTACAGACAGACAGAACTGGTGGAGGCCCAATTCTTTCCCCAGAAATGAATTGATATTTGTTACAGTACTAGCGGAACGCATATCAAGCCAAATACAGTAACAAAAAAATACTGTCTCATTGCTTGAATATGAAGACAACACTATAAAAAATATTGATGAGAAACCATTGTGTCTGGCTCTGCTGCAGATAGAAGCAACAGGTGCTGTCTGGTTGGATCTCAGATCGGTCTTTCCTCTTGTCCTCCACTCTGGCTTGGCTGGAAGACGCCAAAGCCTCTTTATTAGAAAAAAACACAAGTGAGCATGACGAATGGGTTGGCGCTCTCTGCATCCATCTTTATTTTCTTTGAAAACACATCCAGACAGATCTGTTTGTACCGAAAGAGCGAGACATGGTACACTTGAAAAAAATGACGAAAACAGCAGTCAACATTTACGTCATTTAGCAGACACTCTTATCCAGAGCAACTTACAGTCGTGAGTGTATACATTTTCATACTTTTTTCGAACCCACAACGCCATGCTCCACCAACTGAGCCACACTTGATGCAGTACCTGTGGCACAGATGTGAACGGGTCTGATGTCATAGTTGTTAAGGTGCTCCATAGCAGACACTCTTTCTAACCTGCCTGGCTTCTCTCCTCTCTATTACCTCTCCTTCTCTGGCAGAGGAGAGGTTTGAGCCACGTTACAGCTCCGTCTGTCTGACTGGTCTACCCATGTGCATGACTGAGTCACATATTCCAGAACAGAAGGAACAGATTGGCCTCACAACAGGCCAATAAACTAGAGCGGCAGTGACATAACTAGCAAACAAGCCAATACACTGGAGTTGTGCTTAGGGATGTAATAGTGGAGGACTGGCAACACTCAGGTCTTCATACACTGTGTGTCCATATTTAGCCACACAGAAGCTGGTTTGGAGCTGTGAACCAGAGAACCTGGCCTCCCTTCAGGGCCAGAGCGTGAAACACAAACACTCCAAAGACACTTTTGTTGATCTGGCTCAAATATGCAGAACTGGAGGAGATATCTACTTCTTTCAACACACTTTGTATAACCCACAGGCCATCACATGGAAGCCATCCCATGAAGGGACAATGGGGAGGGTAAAGTAGTATGACAACAATGATATGTGTAGTAATCAGGGTTGGGTTCATGTCCATTTCACCTCAGTCAGTTCAGGAGATAATTTTAGCCTCTATAGTAAGTGTGAAGGCCAAAGAGACAGGACAGGTCAGCTATGCGTGATTCACTGATGTGGGGTTGAAATACACACGCAATGGCTAAATGTCTCATCTTTCCACTATACAAAATGTGCAGGGTTAGGGTTAATTTAGGAACTACACTGTTCCAGTGTGAAGAATAAATTCCAATTTAACAGACTGGAATTGAACCTGATATCCTGAACCCTTGTACAAGCCTTAATTTCACTGTCTACGGGCGCCCTCAAGTGGTAAAGCTATAAAACTACGAGAGAAACCCCATCACCGCTAAAGCTTTAGGGCAGGGTTCCCTAACTGGCAGCCCATGGGTGGTTTTATTTGGCCCCCAAAGTTTAATGAGCAAAAATAAATAAATACAAAAGAAAAATCTTTTTTTTTTTCTTCATTGTTGGACATGACTGTCCAACAATGAAGGAAATCAGCTCCAAGTGATGTGGTCAGAGACGTGGTCATATACAAATGTTTGAAATTATTATGTTTTATTCAAATATTATATCCGTTTGGGATTCATGCGGGATTCATTCATGTATTTATGTTCCTGACCCCCTGGCCATGCGCTCAAGAAGAAACTAATAAGAATAATAAAGAAATAAGCCTGGCTGAATCTAGTTGAATCTGCGTCTATGCGAGCACAGACTTTCGCTTCCCCTAGCCGAGTTCTGCGAGGAGGAAACTGAACCTGTATGCGGACGCCTTAACAATCAATTTTTTGTTGAAGCGTGAATAGGCCTAGAATCAGTAGAATCTCGACAAAACTGGGGAACAATCTAGACCAGAGGTTCTTAAACCTTTTCAGCTCGAGACCCAAATGAGAAATGTACTGTCCTTGAATGACCCAAATTAAGAAGAAATAGCGTGTGATTATAAATGTTTACTCATAACTCGCTATCCACCTATCACATGGTCAGGCCCACTTTGGGTCCCAAACCATAGCTTAAGAAACCCTGGTCAAGACAGTTGACTTAAGAAACCCTGGTCTAGACAGTTGACTTAAGAAACCCTGGTCTAGACAGTTGACTTAAGAAACCCTGGTCTAGACAGTTGACTTAAGAAACCCTGGTCTAGACAGTTGACTTAAGAAACCCTGGTCTAGACAGTTGACTTACAGTTTTTCTCCATTGGTTTGGCTCATTTCTTGAAACAGAAATTACATTCTCAAAACTACATGGACAAACCTCCAAACCACTTGGCAATTGTTCACAACAGAATTGAATTTCTCATTCATTTCATCAAATTGCAAATGTCTAAGTACATGTCTCAATGTCTCAGTACATCTTTGCAAATGATTAAGTACAGGTAGCCTACATTTAGCACAAATTTCCAAGTGAATAGA
>QNTS01007304.1:18450-46120 GCA_003317085.1 Hucho hucho
TCACTAGCCACTTTAAACAATTTTGTATATAATGTTTACATATCCGACATTACTCATATCAAATGTATACACTGTACTCTAAACCATCTACTGAATCTTGCCTATGCCGTTCGGCCATCGACTCAAATCTCTAGCCACTTTAATAATTATAATTGGATGAAATAAATGTATCACTAGCCACTTTAAACGATGCCATTTATATAATGTTTACATATCCTACATTACTCACCTCATATGTATATACTGTACTCCATACCATCTACTTTATCTTGCCCACGCCGGTCAGCCATCGCTCATCCATATATTTATATGTACATACTCGTATTCATTCCTTTACTCTTGTGTATATAAGGTAGTTGTTGTGAATTTGTTAGATTACTTGTTAGATACTACTGCATGGTCGGAACTAGAAGCACAAGCATTTCGCTACACTCGCATTAACATCTGCTAACCATGTGTATGTGACAAATAAAATTTGATTTGATTTGGCTTGATGGAGCGAGATGTTTAGTCTTGTAGTAATGTGGTGCCTGCCTGTATTTCCTTAAACCTTTATTTTTAACAATACATGTCATTGAAAAATAATCATTTTTGGTCAGTAGGTACCCAACATAACAACAGGTAGTGGTGTGTTGGACACAGTATATATATAGAAGGCTATAGAGCCTGTCTGCATTCCTGATTTCTGTAATCGTAAGCGTGGAGAAACAGTAAATTCTTAATCCTTCAACCAAAATATTTTTTTGCACAACATTATTCATTGGAAATGGTACATTGATGATATTTTTGTTTTAATGGAGGGGTGATGCAAAACAGCTCCAGGCGTTCCATGCTCTCTCTCTCCCTGCCCTGTCCAGTCCAGTACTCTCCAAGGTGGGCATTAGACATGTACGTAAAGGTTTGATGAGTCAGACCACTGTTGTCTCAGCTGTTGCTCTCCTATCAGGAAAACAGAAAAACAATCAACTGGGAAAACACCCTTTTCTGAAATCTGTCAAAAGAAGCTCTTGGACTCCCTGACTGCTCTGTAGACCATTATGAAGTCATATAGCTGAAAAGCCATACAGAATGACCCTCCTGTCCCCAGTTTACACAGTTGTTGTTAGCCCTCTGTTTCAGTTCAGTGTGTTGAGTTCAGTTTCTCTTACACAGTGGGCTAAGGTCAGTCTTATGGTTCCTTACCCTGATGTTTGAGGTCAGTGGTGTGTCTAGAACTTTTTTTAATTTTTCAATATAATAATGATGGTTCAACACTTTAAATGCTTCACCTTAGGTTTGGTACATTTTCCTGTTCAAATAAATCATGAATCAATTCCAAAAGTCTTGTTACAGTGTTTGCGTTCAAGGTCAGGATTTTATATAAGGGTATTCGCATACAGCAGTAAATTCACTTGAAAGTGCCATTCAGTGTGAATTATACCGTGACATTCGGGGGTCTATATTTTTTTAAGGGCTTTATATTAAAGACAGAATTTAACTGTTAACATGTTGTAAAGTCTACTTCCAGCTCACACTCTCAAACACTTAGATCCCCTGAATGCAGCTCACTCTCCAGATCCCAATCATCTGAATTCTGATCACCTGTTCACACACCTGTATGTCATTTCCACACACTATTTAGTTCAGTTCTTTGCACCCCATTATTGTGAGGTATTGTTTGTTTTGATACACGGTCTAGTCGGAGCTCTGTTTATGTCCATATTATTCCTCCTGTTTATCATAGTTTTTGGCCATCCTCACTAACAATGCCTTTTTGTCTATTCCCTGCCTGTACTTTTGCCTATCAGATTTCCTATCGCCAACCTCTAGCCTGATCTGCTGGACTATGTTACTAGCCTTTTCCCTGCCTGTACTGTTACCTTTTTGGAGTCCCTGTGTATGACCTTCTGCCTGCCCCTGGACCCAGCTACCTGCCTCCTCCTGTGTATGACCTTCTGCCTGCCACTGGACCCAGCTACCTGCCTCCTCCTGTGGTCCTTTACTAATAAACACCTGCTGCGCCCTGCACTTGAAACCAACACTCTGTCTCCCATCGGACTCATGTATTACCTTTTAATGAACACAACCAGTCATGATGTTTTAATCTGTTTGTCAAAAATCACATAAAACAGTAGGTTAAGTAGGGTTACCTGCGCACGTTTGTCTGCTCCAAAATAAGTCCAGCATCCGAACAGTGTGCCCACAGCATTTGAAACATCCTATTATAAACATGTTTAGTGTCATTCAGTCTACAAAGTGGTGGGTATTCGAAAGGAAGCTTCACCAAAAATGTTAGCGATAAAAAAAAGAAACAAGGGTATAAAATTATTTCTCATTCGTGTTTCAGCAGTGGTGGAAAAAGTATTACATTTTCATATTTGAGTAAAAGTAAAGAAATACATTTTAAATTTTATTTTATTTTATTTAACCTATATATAACTAGGCAAGTCAGTTAATTAAGAACAAATTCTTATTTACAATGACGGCCTTCCCCCGGCCAAACCCGGACGACACTGGGCCAATTGTGCGCCACCCAATGGGACTTCCAATCACGTCCGGATGTGATACAGCCTGGAATCGAACCAGAGAGTGACGCCTCTTGCACTGAGGTGCAGTGCCTTAGACCATTGCGCCACTCGGGATAAAATGACCAGAGTAAAAAGTCATAGTAAATGCTGTACTGTGCATGACCAGACAGCATCAGATACATGGGCTACAAATAGTAAGACAGAGGGGTGCTATTTCGCTTGCTATAATGCTCTGGTGAGATTGATTAGAAATTAGAGAGTTGAATAGAGATTAGAGAGTTGATTAGAGACGAGAGAGTTGATTAGAGATGAGAGAGTTGATTAGAGAGTTGATTAGAGAGTTGAATAGTCATATGTACAGGGTGGCAGATGACATTACAGGGTACAGTGAAAGCTGAGCTCCAATAATGCAGGACAAAGTGAAATGGGGTGAGGCAGTGTGCAATGCAATGCGATTGGGTCGACAACCTGAAAACATGAAAGAAATAAGAATTGAAAGACATAAGACATGGACAAATATGGAATTATAAACAGATACTAACTAGACTAGGGTGGTAGGCAAATTGGAGAGGGCCGAGTGTGTCGGGGAGGGAGGAGGGGATGTGGTCTTTGACCCGCTTCTCGACTCGCTTCATGATGACAGAAGTGTTACAGGTCGGTAGTCATTCAGTTCAGTTATTTTCCCTTTCTTGGGCATGGGGACTATGGTGGTCTGCTTGAAACATGTAGGTATTACAGACTGGGTCAGGGAGAGGTTGAAAATGTCAGCAAAGACACTTACCAGCTGGTCAGCACATGCTCGCAGTACACGTCCTGGTAATCCGTCTGTCCCTGCTGCCTTGTGAATGTTAACCTGTTTAAAGATCCACACACACCAACACTCTCCTCAGGAGGCTGAAACGATTGGGCATTGGTCCTACAGATCCTAAAAAAGTTATACAGCTGCACCATTGAGAGCATCTTGATTGGCTGTATCATTGCTTGGCATGGCAACTACTTGGCATCCGACCGCAAGGCACTACAGAGGATAGTGCGTATGGCCCAGTACATAACTGGGGCCGAGATCCTTGCCATACAGGAACACTTTACCAGGCGGTGTCAGATGAAGGCCCTAAAACTTGTCAAAGACTCCAGCCGCCCAAGTCATAGACTGTACTCTCTGCTACTGCAAGGCAAGTGGTACCGATGTACCAAGTCTGGAACCAACAGGACCCTGAACAGCTTCTACCTCCAAGCCATAAGACTGAAAAATAGTTAGTTAAATAGTCTGGGTAGCTATTGGTTAACTATCTGCATTGAACTCATTTGACTCATCACAGATGTTGCTGTTACTGTTTATTATCTATCCTGGTGCCTAATCACTTTATCATTACCTATATGTACATATCTACCTCAATTACCTCGTACCCTGCACATCAACTCGGTACTGGTACCCTGTGCATATAGCCAAGTTATCATTACTCATTGTGTATTTATTCCTTGTGTTATTATTTTTATATTATTTCTCTATTTTATTTCTCTCTGCATTGTTGGGAAGAGCCAGCAAGTAAGCATTTCACTGTTAGTCTACACCTGTTGTTTACGAAGCATGTGACAAATACAATTTGATTTGAGCCTCCAGTCATGGGCAGAGCCTCCAGTCTTAGTCAGAGCAGAGCCTCCAGTCTTAGGCAGAGTCTCCAGTCTTAGGCAGAGCAGAGCCTCCAGTCCTCGGCAGAACCTCCAGTCTTAAGCAGAGCAGAGCCTCCAGTCATGGGCAGAGCCTCCGGTCTTGTGGACTATAATATTGTGTAAGACCTGGCATTCAACTCGGAGTTGTTGATATTGTTTCCACGCTAACATGTTGTAGAATGAGTGTCTTATGAAAAACATTCCAGACACTGGTACTTCTTGCTTTCTTGGCAATTTGGCATAACTGTGATTTGACAGGCCAATATCAGCTAGCTAGATAGGCTAACCATCTGTAGCTATCCCCAAGCTATGCTAGCTAGCTGCTGTTACGTTTGCTAAACACAAGGTCAGTGCAGTCTTTATTTTATTTAACCTTTATTTAACTAGGCAAGTCAGTAAAAAAAAAGAAGAAAAGATTTACAATGACGGCCTACCAAAAAGCAAAAGGCCTCCTGCGGGGACGGGGGCAGAACAGTGATAACATCGTTTTTTGCTTGTATATTGACAAGCATACCCATAACATGATGCAGCCACCACCATGCTTGAAAATATGAATAGTGGTTCTCAGTGATGTGTTGGATTTGCCCCAAACATTACACTTTGTATTTAGAACATAAAGGGAATTTCTTATTGCAAACAGGACGCATGTTTTGGAATATATTTATTCTGTGCAAGCTTCCTTCTTTTTACTAATTTAGGTTAGTATTGTGGAGTAACAACAATGTTGTTGATCCATCCTCAGTTTTCTCCTTTAACAGCCATTCCACTCTTAACTGATTTAAAGTCACCATTGGCCTCATTGTGAAATCCCCGAGTGGTTTCCTTCCTCTCCAGCAACTGAGATAGGAAGGATGCCTGTATCAATCAAATCAATCAAATGTATTTATAAAGCCCTTTTTACATCAGCCGATGTCACAAAGTGCTGTACAGAAACCCAGCTTAAAACCCCAAACAGCAAGCAATGCAGGTGTAGAAGCACGGTGGCTAGGAAAAACTCCCTAGAAAGGCCAGAAACTAGGAAGAAACCTAGAGAGGAACCAGGCTATGAGGGGTGGCCAGTCCTCTTCTGGTTGTGCCGGGTGGAGATTATAACGGAACAGGGCCAAGATGTTTAAATGTTCATAGATGTCCAGCAGGGTCAGATAATAATAATCACAGTGGTTGTAGAGGGTGCAACAGGACATCACCTCAGGAGTTAATGTCAGTTGGCTTTTCATAGCCGATCATTCAGAGTTAGAGACAGCAGGTGCGGTAGAGAGAGAGTCCAAAACAGCAGGTCCGGGACAAGGTAGCACGTCCAGTGAACAGGTCAGGGTTCCATAGCAGCATGACCAGGTGGACTGGGGACAGCAAGGAGTCATTGGGCCAGGTAGTCCTGAGGCATGGTCCTAGGGCTCAGGTCCTCCGAGAGAAGAGAGAGAAAAAGAGAAAGCGAGAGAAAACAGAGAGAGAATTAGAGGGAGCAAACTTAAATTCACACAGGACACCGGATGAGACATGAGAAATACTCCTGATTAAACAGCCCCCCAGACACATCAAATATTGCAGCATAAATACTGAGACAGGAGGGGTCGGGAGCGATACCCCCGGACTGGGCCAAACAGGCAGGATATAACCCCACCCACTTTGCCAAAGCACAGCCCCCACACCACTAGAGGGATATCTTCAACCACCAACCTACTACCGTGAGACAAGGCAGAGTATAGCCCACAAAGATCTCCCCCACGGCACGAACCCGAGGGGGGCGCCAACCCGGACAGGAAGATCACGTCAGTGATTCAACCCACTCAAGTGACGCATGGAAGAGCACCAGTAAGCCAGTGACTCAGCACCCATTATAGGGTTAGAGGTAGAGAATCCCAAGGGAGAGAGGGGAACCGGCCAGGCAGTACCTTTGTAGTGACTGGGTGTATTGATACAGTGTAATTAATATATTCACCATGCTCAAAGGGATATTCAATGTCTGCTTTTTTTCTTTTTACCCATGTACCAATAGGTGTCCTTCTTTGCAAGACATAGGAAAATCTCCCTGGTCTTTGTGGTTGAATCTGTTTGAAATTCACACTGTTATTGCACACAGAGTGAGTCCATGCAACGTATTATGTGACTTGTTAAGCACATTTCTACTCCTGAACTTATTCAGGCTTGCATTAACAAAGGGGTTGAATACTTATTGACTCAAGACATTTCAGCTTGTCATTTTTTATTAATTTGTAAAAATTTCAAAAAACACAATTCCACTTTGACATCATGGGGTATTGTGTGTAGGACAGCGACACAAAAACTAAATTTAATATATTTTAAATTCAAGCTATAACACAACAAAATGTGGAAAAAGTTGAGGGTTTGAATACTTTCTCAAGGCACTGTATATCTAAGGTGTCCGTGTGGTATAGCCATTGCTTAATTTCTAAATCGGGAGGTGCAGAAGCAAAAAAGTAGGGAGCTCTGAGGTATCGGAACGCATGGAAAAATAGTCACCTTTATAGTAAAGCGGTGCATGCATATGATCCTCAGGTCGGAGCTCTAGAAACAGTCTTGAGTACAC
Organism: Hucho hucho; assembly: GCA_003317085.1. Lineage (NCBI taxonomy): Eukaryota > Metazoa > Chordata > Actinopteri > Salmoniformes > Salmonidae > Hucho > Hucho hucho. The sequence continues at coordinate 25,177 of QNTS01007304.1, forward strand.
AATTTGGAATTCCGATGGCATAGAGCAGTAGAGTAGCGGCACTTACAGAAGTTGCACACACGGAGAACATTTTTAGAGGCCTTGGGTCCGGGAAGAATTTGGCCATTTATAAACGCATTTCATGCAATTCTACATCATTTTGCATGACTGGAGACTTTGGCATAATCTTTTTTAAATGCCTCTTTCAAAACATGGAAACCCGGTCATCCAACTCGGAATTCCAAGTCGGGTACTCAGGCCTCTTTCTAGAGCTCCGACCTGAAGATCACAGACGTCATGATTTGACCTTGTTTTTTTTCAAGTTCCCAGTTGTCATAAAGCACCATAATACCGCACAAATGATCGAAATGACAGGCTACTTTGACACTGACAAACTGAGAATCTGATATCAATAAAAGTGTCCTTGTCTTGAATCCATCAATAGCCTAGGCCTAGGCGTGTGTGGAAAAATATATTGTAGGCTACAATATGAGAAGGAAATTATAGTCCTAAAAATGCTTTCCAGTTTCACTGACTTACCCAATGACGCGCAGCTCACTTGCTGGTAATGGCCGATGCGCTCGTGCCAAAATCCCCTCTCTCTTGTTTTACTGCGTAAAACAATAGACCTATTTGGAAGATTACCAAATATTTTGGTAGCCTACAGCAGGAGCCATTTGCTTTCCAAATGTATTTCAATTTATCAGGGGTGCTACAACTCCTCCAGAACGCTTCGCGCAGCTATGATTCTATAAGGAAATAAATGATGACGTGCAACGCTGGAGAGATGAGAGTTGCAGGCTCATTCATGTCTATCAGAGCAGAGAGAGGGAGAGAGATGATAGAAAGTGAATCTTGTTCGAGAGATATAGGCGCGTTTCTCACACAACCAGTGTTGGTCCCAAACATAGGTTACAATGTTGCACAAACCATACACCCCGGCAAGAGGCTACTCGAATTAACTTTGATCACTTTTATTATAATTTTTACATTGCAAAAATGTACAATTTATTGTTCATGCCATGAGAGGTACCGGATCTGGCGAAATAGGTCCCTGAACGAAACAGTACAAAAAGGAGAGGTGTTGGATCATGTTCCAGCAGGCTCCGCCTCAAATGAAGCACTGGGTATAGCTGACTCTGCTCATTAGTGATTCATTTACTATTTTAGACAAAACAGAGTTGACCAAATCTCCAGACATCTTTTAGGTTTTGAGAGAAATATAAGTATTTATTGCCCAAGGGCACAGCGACAGATATTTCAACTAGTCAGCTCGGGGTGTCAAACCAGCAACCTTTTGGTTACTGGTCCAACACTCTTAACTGCTAGGCTACCTGCTACCTGCAGTGCTCAGTTGTATCCACCAAGTCTGTCCACAAACAATTTGATTTGCTGGTTTTAAGCATTAAACTCTCAAATAGCTCTTTGTTGACTGTTGCTGGGTGTTATCATCCACCATCAGCACTGGCCTAAGCTCTCTCCTGGCCCCTTACACTAAGTCTGAATTTGTCCTGCTAGGTGACCTAAACTGGGATATGCTTAAACTACCTGACCAAGTCTTAAAACAATGTGACTCCCTAAATATCCATCAGATCATTACCAATCCCACAATGTATGACCCCAAACACCCAGAAAAGGTCACTCTCCTTGAGGTTATCCTCACAAATAATCCTGATAGGTATCAGTCTGGTGTTTTCTGTAATGACCTTAGTGATCACTGTTTTACAGCCTGTGTTCCTAATGGCTACTCAGTTAAATGACCTGTCCTGGTGTGTCATAGACACTTGCTGAAAAACTTTAATGAGTAAGCCTTCCTTCATAACCTGGACTGTAAATTGATATATAATCATCTTGATCACCTCTGTCAAATATATATTTTCAGTGGTATTGTTAACAAGCATGCCCCCATAAGGAAACTGAGAATTAAAAACAGGTTCAGCCCAGGGTTCGACGGTGATCTGGCAGAGTGATTCCACCTCTAGGACACTATTTGGCGAAAGTCTCGGCACACCAATACTCAGGCTGACTGGCTGTCGTTCAGGCAAATGAGAAATAAGTGCACTCAGGCTATCCAGAAGTCCAAAGTTAGTTACTTTAAGGAGCAGTTCTCTCTCTGTGGGTCTAACCCCAAGGAGTTCTGGAAAACGGTTACAGACCTGGAGAATAAACCCTCCTCCTCACAGCAGCCCATGTCCCTTAAAGTTGATGATGTGGTTGTTACTGACAAGAAGCACATGGCTGAGCTTTTTAATCAGCACTTCATTAAGTCAGGATTCCTATTTGACTCAGCCATGCCTCCTTGCTCGTCCAACACTTCCTCATCTCCCACCCCTTCTAATTGGACTAGCCCTGATGCTCTTCCCTCTTTTGCCCCTGCCCCACTACACAGCTTCTCCCTGCAGACGGTCACTGAGTCTGAGGTGCTAAAGGAGCTCCTTAAATGTGACCCCCAAAAATCATCTGGTTCAGATATTTTAAATCCTTTCTTCTTTAAGGTTGCAGCCTCTGTCATCGCCAAGCCTATCTCTGACCTTTTTAACCTGTCTCCTCTCTGGGGATGTTCCCAGTGCTTGGAAGGCAGCCACAGTACAGCCTTCATTTAAATGGGGAGATCAAGCTGATCCTAATTGTTATAGGCCAATTTCTATTTTGCCCTGTTAATCAAAAGTGTTGGAAAAACTTGTCAATAATCAACTGACTAGCTTTCTTGATGTCTATAGTATTCTCTCTGGTATGCAATCTGGTTTCCACTCAGGTTATGGATGTGTCACTGCAACCTTAAAGGTCCTCAATGATGTCACCATTGTCCTTGATTCTAAGCAATGTTGTGCAGCTATTTTTATTGACTTGGCTAAAGCTTTTGATACGGTAGACCATTCCATTCTTGTGGGCCGGCTAAGGAGTATTGGTGTCTCTGAAGGGTCTTTGGCCTGGCTTGCTAACTACCTCTCTCAAAGAGTACAGTGTAAAAAGTCAGAACATCTGCTGTCTCAGCCACTGCCTGTCACCAAGGGAGTATCCCAAGGCTCGATCCTAGACCCCATGCTCTTCTCAATTTACATCAACAACATAGCTCAGGCAGTAGGAAGCTCTCTCAACCATTTCTATGCAGAAGATATAGTCTTCGACTCAGCTAGCCCCTCCCGGATTCTGTGTTGAACACTCTACAACAAAGCTTTCTTAGTGTACAACAAGCTCTCTCTGCCCTTAAGGAGCCTTTTGGACCTCGACTTGGCACTCTGGTACCGGTAGCAGAGAGAACAGTCTATGACTTGGGTTGAACATTTTTTGGAGAGGTCCTGGATGGAAGGAAGCTTGGCCCCAGTGATGTATGATGTGAATGGGGTTGTGTTCGGCCCTCCGTTTCTTGTAGTCCACGATCAGCTCCTTTGTCTTGCTGACATTGAGGGAGAGGTTGTTGTCCTGGAAACCACACTGCCAGTTCTCTAATCTCCTCCCTATTGGCCGTCTCATCGTTGTCGGTGATCAGGCCTACCACTGTTGTGTCATCAGCAAACTTAATGATGGTGTTGGAGTCGTGCTTGGACACGTAGTTGTGAGTGAACAGGGAGTACAGGAGGGGACTAAGCAAGCACCCCTGAGGGGCCCCAGTGTTGAGGATCAGAGTGGCAGATGTGTTGTTGCCTAACCTCACCACCTGGGGGCGGCCCGTCAGGAAGTCCAGGATCCAGTTGCAGAGGGAGGTGTTTAGTCCCAGGGTCCTGAGCTTAGTGATGAGCTTTGAGGGCACTATGGTGTTGAACGCTGAGCTGTAGTCAATTAACAGCATTCTCACATAGGTCTTCCTATTTTCCAGGTGGGAAAGGGCAGTGTGGAGTGCGATTGAGATTGCGTCATCTGTGGATCTGTTGGGAAGGTGTGTGAATTGGAGTGGGTCCAGGGTTTCGGTGTTGATGTGAGCCATGACCAGCCTTTCAAAGCATTCCATGGCTACAGATGTCAGTGCTACGGGGCGGTAGTCATTTAGGCAGATGGTTACTGTTGTTTGTTTTATTAACCATTGATATGACAATTTGTGTAGAGAAAGAGCTACAATCTTAAAGCAAATACTATGTTGAATTTTAAAATAAATACTGTTCGATCAAATAAACGCTTTACTTTTTTCTAAAACGTTGTAAATTGGTTCAGTTATTGCTGAAAAAATGAATGGCAAACACTGTGACAACCAACCACATATTGTGTTACAACAAACCCCGCTATGGGGCTGCTTGTCACAAGTGGACAGACGATGTATAACTCCATGTTGGAATAAGATATGAGGATAAAGGGTTCCTATTTCAACCCAAGTCCTTGGTCTTTCTCCTAATATCGAAAAAAATGTCTTGTAAGAAATACTGGGGCTGAGAAATACACTAATTAGTCAAAAGTGTGACAACCAACCCCGGTCTCCCCTACCTACACTACAGGGACTGGAGTCTAGGTCTAGGGGTAGTTTCTGGACAGGGCCTAAGGATGTCCTTGAATGTCAGTGTTACCTCCATCCTCCAATCTTTCCTTTCAGCATATCCGCAGGGAACCTAGGCGGGCATTAGAGTTAATAGTCCATCTGTCCAGATATACGGGGCAAGCCAACCCTCTGACAATCTTGTGTGTGTGTGTGTGTGTGTGTCCGTGTGCGAAGACAACAGTTGTTTAGAAGCAGGTGTAGGCTCCACAGTTCACAAATCAATGGGAAGGTTAGTGGGGACAGCTTAGCAACAACATGAGGTCAAGGAGTGCATGAAGCCTGAAGAGAAAGGTACGACCTGGCTGTAGAGAGAAGTACAACCTGGCTGTAGAGAGAGGTACGACCTGGCTGTAGAGAGAGGTACGACCTGGCTGTAGAGAGAGGTACGACCTGGCTGTAGAGAGAGGTACGACCTGGCTGTAGCGAGAGGTACGACAGGTGCTAGAGTCTGAAGACTGACTACACAGAGACTGGACTAGGAGAAGGCCTAGAGTCTGAAGACTGCCTACACAGAGACTGGACTAGTAGAAGGCCTAGAGTCTGAAGACTGACTACACAGAGACTGGACTAGTAGAAGGCCTAGAGTCTGAAGACTGACTACACAGAGACTGGACTAGTAGAAGGCCTAGAGTCTGAAGACTGACTACACAGAGACTGGACTAGTAGAAGGCCTAGAGTCTGAAGACTGACTACACAGAGACTGGACTAGTAGAAGGCCTAGAGTCTGAAGACTAACTACACAGAGACTGGACTAGTAGAAGGCCTAGAGTCTGAAGACTGACTACACAGAGACTGGACTAGTAGAAAGCCTATAGTCTGAAGACTAACTACACAGAGACTGGACTAGTAGAAGGCCTAGAGTCTGAAGACTGACTACACAGAGACTGGACTAGTAGAAAGCCTATAGTCTGAAGACTAACTACACAGAGACTGGACTAGTAGAAGGCCTATAGTCTGAAGACTAACTGCACTAACAGAAGGCCTAGAGTCTGTCTATTCATCTCTCTGGCAGGCTACCAGGTCCCAGGGAGTTGGCACACCATAGCCTTCTCTTTCTCTTCTCTCTCTCTCAGCCCTCTCTCTCTCTCTTCTCTTTCTCTCTCTCTGCCCTCTCTCTCGTTTTCTCTCTCTCTCTGCACTCTCTTCTCTCTCTCTCTCTCTTCTCTCTCTCTCTTCTCTCTCTCACTCTGCCCTCTCTCTCTTTTTCTCTCTGTCACTCCCTACTTTCTTGCTCCTACACCCACTCTCTCTCACTCTTTCTTCTCTTTCTGACCGATTGTAAGGACAATCGGCATGCATACCCTGGGAGAAATGACTCCCTGAATCAAACCTATGCCTGTGTTCAACTCCCATCAACATTTGAAAACCCATCCTATGCCATGCCACTGGCTTAACACTGTCATCTCAATTAAATATTAAACAGTGTTCTGCTCGCCATGCCAGGTATCAGCAACAGACGGATAAACAGTAACAGCTATTCTCCAGAACTAACCCTGACACTTTTCAGCTCCCTGTGAATTACTTGTGTGTATTTCTATCAAAAGGCAATATGCACACAGAGTAGACTATAATACTGAATACAGAAATGGTTTCTCCCAACAGATTGTATGAATGAAACAACACATTCTAGAATGCATTTCCCTACTGGAACTGAGAGACACCATCATTCTGGGATCCTACAATTCCAGAACTAATTTCCAACATAGCTGCATCTGCACAGAATTCTCATAATGGTATTGGATTTAAAACACTGCTCAAGTTACCAACATACAGTAGCCTTCTCAATACATGATGAATGATATAGATAATACAACACATAGTAGTCACATACAGCCAATACTAGAACAAATGGGGATTATAGAGCATTATGAGCAATTTCATGGGTGAGTGCCCTTGCCTCATGGCAATAGGTTTCTTTAACTGTTTTGACAGTCTGCAACACTATAGGGTAGCCTGTCTCCTTTTCACATCTTCCCCTTCAATATTTGGATGTTAGGCTACATTCCATTCCAATCTAATAAAAAAGTATTGATAAGGTTTCAGAATGAGATATATTATTTGGGTCCCGTTCCCTTAGGCTTAGGTGTTGCCGAGCAGTGTTGGAAAAAGTACCCAATTGTCATACTTGAGTAAAAGTAAAGATACCTTAATAGAAAATGACTCAAGTAAAAGTAAAAGTCACCCAGTAAAATACTACTTGAGTCAAAGTAAAAAAGGTTTGGGTTTTAAATATACTTAAGTATCAAAAGTAAATGTAATTGCTAAAATATACTTAAGTATTAAAAGTAAAAGTATCAATCATTTCAAATTCCTTATATTAAGCAAACCAGACAGCATGATTTTCTTGTTTTTATATGTATAGATAGACAGGGGCACACGCCAACACTAATTTACAAACAAATACATAATTTACAAACAAAGCATTTGTGTTTAGTGACTCAGCCAGATCAGATGCAGTAGGGATGACCAGGGATGTTCTGTTGATAAGTGCATGAAATTAGACCATTTTCCTGTCCTGCTAAGCATTCAACATGTAACTAGTACTGGCATTATGTGGCTGAGTGGTGAGGAGAAATTGAAATGTTTTTTTGTTTTGCGGAATATTTAGATAAAGCCTGGAATAATAGAGAAAGGGCTACCTATAATTAAATTGTATAAATATTTAGCTTCTATGTGGTAAATGGCACTTGTGTGTGTATATAGATTGTGTATATGCTTTTCTCCCATATGAATCTTCTCTTTGTGCCAGACTGGGTTTCTTTTCTCTGTATTTATTTGTCTGTATATGGTATGTATGTATGTGTATTATGTTACTGCTCTAGGGATGTAATTATTGTTTCGATAACCTTATTTACTTTTATGTATTGATTTTTGTCATTCTTTATGCGATGCGCAATGAAGAGAACACCGGAAGAAGAACGATCATATAATTACCATAGTGAATCGTTGTAATGTTTGTTTATGTGTAAAGGAATCCCATAAGGGATGGGTTGCCAATTGGCAATTTGACACGAAAATAAAATGTCATTCATTCATTCAGTACTTTTGGGTGTCAGGAGAAATGTATGGAGTAAAAAAGTACATTATTTTCTTTAGGAATGTAGTGGAATAAAAGTAAAAGTTGTCAAAAATATAAATAGTAAAGTACAGATATTTGTACTTAAGTACCTTACACCTGTAGCTCCCTCCAGTAACCACGAGCACACCTGTAGCTCCCCTTAACTGGCGGTTTTACTCTGTGGTTTTAGTCAGAATTATCACCTTCCATGAGAACTATAAAGTAAATGAAAATACAGTTAAGCACACTCTTACAACTTTGTCTTACGAGTGACTTATTAGCTTGATATAACTCTGAAGTGCTTACATACATAAACAGTTTAGCCGGAGCTATACTAGTATCAGATTAAACACATTAAAATGAAAAATACCTCATTGGCTGCTTATTACAGAAGGGAGGAAATCAAACTTCACATGTATTATTCCTGGAATGAATTCACGCTTCAGGTTTAGTTATTATAGCGTTCCCATCCTAACATACACACTTCACCCTTACGAACTACACCCTAACATACACACTTCACCCTTACGAACTACACCCTAACATACACACTTCACCCTTACGAACTACACCCTAACATACACACTTCACCCTTACGAACTACAACCTAACATACACACTTCACCCTTACGAACTACACCCTAACATACACACTTCACCCTTACGAACTACACCCTAACATACACACTTCACCCTTACGAACTACAACCTAACATACACACTTCACCCTTACGAACTACACCCTAACATACACACTTCACCCTTACGAACTACACCCTAACATACACACTTCACCCTTACAAACTACACCCTAACATACACACTTCACCCTTACGAACTACACCCCAGGACATGACCACTTAAATAACACCGCGCGGGGTTGCCTTCCCTCCAAAAGGTGTGTTGCTACGATAATAATCCCCGTTACAACAGTTATTAGCCACGTAGTTCCGCTTGCTTTATCATTTCCCCCGCAAAGCGAACTCGTAAACAATTTAAACAAAAAACAGCGACATAAACTTACAGGTTAATTGTCAGTTACAACACCACTGTTGCCGATCGAGGCTGGTGGGTAGCCTATTCTATTATTTGGACATGTGCATGTCCGCAGCCAGGCACCTCGTTAGCTCACATCAGCACTAACAATCAGTTTCTGAGACTGTTCAGACCATCGCTCAGGGTGTACATACACAGCCTTCCACACGTTCTCTCCCCTTCTCTCCAATTTAAAGGCCAAATGGTATGCTACCATTGTCACAGATCGTGAAATGCGCGTTAAAATACATTTTTACCTAGCCAAATGAGAAATACAAGCCGACGTTTTTTTTACACTGCAGAAATGAGCGTAAACCAGATTGACGTGCTCTCCCCACTATGTATTGTTTCTGCAGTGAGGATTCGCCCTCTTGATAATTATTGTCTAACTTATCTGCAGAAAAACGTTGTTTTGAGCTGAAAAATAAATAGTAGAAGTATGCAAATCAGGGGGCCAAATGAACGGCTCTTTCACCGATGCGATTCGGTCCTCGACGTTCACCAAAAAGAACTGTTCAAAATGAGCCGTTCGTTCGCGAACGACCCATCTCTACCTTCTTGCCTCAGCGTCACCACCCCTGATTAATGTTGCTTTCAAACAACACACACACATTTTTGGTGAATTCGATACAGGGTGCCGTGGTTTTTAAGGACAGGCAAAAATCAGTCGGAGACTCGTGCGGGTCTTAAATGTCGGTATTTTCCAACCGACTTCGTCACCCGATGTAAAACACGTGCCATCCTATCCATTCTCTCCTATTCGGACATCAAGTTATTCGATCAGGGAAACGCTGTTTTCGGTCGACAGCTTCCGAGGTTCCCTCTGCGTTTCACCCCCGAATGTGTTGAAATTGGATTTACGCATTTAGCTGATTATTAGCCTAAGCATTATTTAATTCAGACGTTTTTAATCCTAAATCGTGTTTCCTCTTATCCCAGTAAAAAAGGGGAGTTTAAGATGATTGCATTGTTGTAGTGGGTGCTGTTCTAAAGAGAGAGGATGAAAGGCAGCGTGTATGCGGTTGATGCCTGACCGAAGCGCCCGCTCACTGTTTTCTCACCGGGAATGTAACAAGACAGTATCGTACAGTTTCCGTTATTTGACAGGATGCAACTGCATGGTCTTTAGTAAAACGACCAGAGCAGGCTTAATTGACAATGGATTTTTGAGGTTTGTACAAGTGGGACCCTGTGGGAAGGAACGCAGTGTGTTATATGGGCATAATAACTAGCCGCGTCTCCCGAGAAACAGCGTTTGTTGTATTCCAGTTGCATATGGTTGAACCGCTCATGAAACATCTACTGACACCAAATACATTCACTTCTTGCTGTGGTTTTGCTGGGAGTTTTTATTTTTCAAGCCCGTAAGAGACACCAACTTCTGCTGCGGGAATCGCTCCTGGAGTATATGGGAGAGAAGATATTGGCATCTATCTATGCGCGTAAATATGAGACTATATTGGACATATGTTTGAGTTATTACATTGACCGTCTAAAGGGAAATTGTGCGCGAAATAGTAGAGTTCATTGTCAGATAATCCGAAGAATGTACTGGGAGCCTAGATAGATGGTGTTATTTTGTTGGGGGCTCAGTGACGCAACATTGCATACGGCCTGTATGAGAACATAGAAATCCATGTGTAGAAGGGCGTGAACTCACAGAATAACAGTTGGTACCCTCCTTCCTTCCCTAGTGTTAATAGCGTTCCCTTCGCTGCTAGTACTTTCCCTTTTCTTCATCTTCACACTGATACCATATAGCCTCGTCATGGATCTCAAAGCGGAGTCAGAAGAGATGGTGGACTCCTTCAATCGACCGGTGCCTATCGAAGTTTTCGCCAGCAAGTCCACACTGCACGGCATCTCGCACCTGTTCACCTACGAACGGATGTGCATCAAGCGGTGCCTGTGGATCTTGTTCTTCCTGGCTTCTCTGGGGTTCCTGGTGTTGGTGTGTGTGGACCGGGTCCAGTTCTACTTCCAGTACCCTCACGTTACCAAGCTGGACGAGATAGCGACCCCCCTGATGATCTTCCCCGCTGTCACCTTCTGCAACCTGAACGCCTTTCGCTTCGGCCGGGTGACGCGCAACGATCTGTATCATGCAGGGGAGCTCCTTGCACTACTCAATGGAAGGTTTGTAGGGATCGGTGTTTTTTGTTTGTTTTTGTGTGACTATTTGTCTACATGAGATTGCATGGGTACAATAATTTGCATTAGGAGTTTCTACCATAGTTAAGGCAGTAGACTAATTCCAGGTAACTTTTCATTCCCACTAGCATACAGCTCCACCCGCCCACCAGGGCTTGTGCAGCCGCAGTTTCCCCATCTGCTTTCATAATGTGACATAACATGGTTTGAGACATGGATGCCTGTCCAGTGCGTACTGGGCACACACATTGTGCAACATTAGCTGTGTCTATCTGCCAATAACAGCTTACTGTCCATTCATGTTCTTCTCATGTTTATCCAGTTCAAAAGAGTAAGGCAAAGAAAGTTATAAAGTTGTCAAGTTAGTACTGTCCATTCTGTTTTCATAAAGTGTTTTCATAGTGATTTCCGTTAAAACCTTACTGATATTTAGGGTCATGTAATGGAACTAATGTATGCTACTTTGTAGAAATGTTAAGTTATCTGGAAGTGAGCATGGCACAGTAGAGCTACAACCACCCCAGTTCAATTTTCATCAACTTAGCCTGCCTGCCACTATCCTGCTACTGTACACAAACACCATGGAGGAGACAGGCAACACATTTTAACGCCTGTTGTACTTCTAACCCTGATATGGCTCACGTAGGCAACACAGGTGAAACGGGTTTGAGGAAATACAGGGTTATACTCTTTATGATAACTTTCATGAATAAGACATTAATAAACTGGTAATACGTAAGTATTACATGATTTGTAAACATTGAGAGCATAAAGTTTGAATGAAGCCATTATTAGACCAAATATACACTATGTGAATCATATGATACACACCCTATATATCATATGTGGATGATACAGTGCAGAGAAGACATGATACATACAGATGGAGAAATACTGAAATAATCAAATTCTATGCTACTAAACGTGATGTGAGCCAGGCTGTGTTTTAACCGTTAATCTGCATCGCAGCGATGTAGTACCATACTGCTGGATCTGTATGTCAATCACTTCATGTGAATATTAGCGTATTGATCCACACAGCTGTTTTGCTTAAGGCCCTGTTAGAACACTACCTTTGTGGTAGCAGACTACATGTAAGGATTTTACACATGCTATCTCAATTTTCATACAGAACACTCTGTTTGTCTGTCTGTCTGTCTCTCTCTCTCTCTCTCTCTCTCTCTCTCTCTCTCTCTCTCTCTCTCTCTCTCTCTCTCTGTGATCTCTTTCTCTCCCTGTGATCTCTCTCTGTCTCTGTGACCTCTCGATGTTCACATTAATGCTAGCCTGGGAGAAATGTTGAATGTATTATATTGCTTGGTCGCAGATGTTTGTACATCTCAGCTATAATACAATCCTTCAAGGGAGGCCTAAGCAAGGAAGGAAACATCTTTGCTTTAGAAAACTCATCTCCTGTTTAGCACCATAGATCCAGAAAACCCTGTCTGCATCAGTTTTACAGAGCCCCCCCCAGTCCCGTCAATCAGTTCAATACGTGCTGAAAAACAAGCGTTGTTGTTGCACAAACATGAAAACTAAGTGGTTGTGTATAAAATGAGAAAGGTAAGCGGAGAACAGCAGCAGTGGCCCCTCTAATTTAGCTGGAGGCAGAGAGAGAAGAGAGACAATCACAGAGAGAGAGAGAGAGAGAGGAGAAAGAGGGACGAGAGAGTGTAGAAAGTCACGTCAACCTCAAAGAGAGGGAGGGATGACAAGCAGAAGCAATTAACCAATGTCTTCTAAGCCGTGTGATAAATAAGCCTTTATGCCAGACCTTTAATTAGTGGTGTTTGTGAAACAACAGGCTATGCACCAAATGCCACCCTATTCCCAACATAGTGCAGAGCCCTATGAAGCCCTATGGGCCTTGGTCAAAAGTAGTGAACTATATAGGAAACAGGTTACCATTTGGAACGGGGCCACAGTGTTGTCATGCTGAAAAAAACAGTCTCCCTACACCTCCCTACCTCTGAGTTTCCCCCTGAACTCCCTGGACTGTTTAGCTGTGGACGCATCAAGTCCTTCTGTTACACTCTGAGTGGGGGCGTGGGAGGGGAATGTGTTTGTCTGTCTGTCTGTCTGTCTGTCTGTCTGTCTGTCTGTCTGTCTGTGTGTGTGTGTGTGTGTGAGAGAGAGAGAGAGGGAGTCAGTGTGTGTGTGTGTTTGTGTGTGTGTGTGTGTGTGTGTGAGGGGGGGTGAGCCCCCCCATTGGTTGGTCTCTTTAGAAGACAAGAGAAGAAACTGACTGTCAGTTCGGTGGGAAAGCTGTGTCAAAACGTTGATTGTGTCGCTCCTATATATGTCTATCAAATACCCAGTTAACTAACAGCTGTGATCTTCCTCCTCCTCCTCCTCCTCCTCCTCCTCCTCCATGGAAGGCTAAATGCCTGTCTGACGTGCTGAGGCAGCAACATGGGGTGATGAGCTACAGTACTGTCTCAGGAGAAGACTTTGTGCCCCTCTGTCGAATCCCTTTGGGCTGGTTTCCTGGACACAGATTAATCAAAGTCCTGGACCTACATTAATAGCATATTCAATGCTCTCCTCAAAATAGAGGGTTTGAGTCTGAAGTCAGGCTTCACAGTGTAGAACAATTGGAATCAATCCAGTTGATAGTGAATCTAATTAGAGGATGATTTAATGGGGGAAAGAGCTGCTTCCATAATAGAAGCTGGCATGTGCTTCTAGAGTCATCGACTATTCTTTTGCTGACACAAATCATTTCTCACCTAATTTGCTTCCTAATTCTATGAAAATGTGATTAGGCCTATATGATTGTAAAAATAACTCAAGGTTTTGATGACTGTGTATGTTTTGTCTATGCTCTTTATCATAACAGGTTGATAGCATGTAATCAGGTGTCGTCTAGGCGAGTGGTTCTCAAACTTTCTCAAAATTCATCAGGGAACCCCTCATAACCAGAACACAACTTGAGTTAGATTAAAAAAAATAGCATACAAGGAGTTTTAATATACTTCGGCAGTACATGGCCGGATGAACTGTCTCGGGCCCTGCAGGAACATTTTAAAGGCCCGCATCTTGGCATCAGAGAGAACATTTAGCAGTTTTCCCTGCGGTTCTTCACATTGTCAAGGTGTGCGCTACTGGGGTTGAAGTCAGGTGCAGGAGAGCGGAGAATATAGTACAGGCACACACTTTATTGGCAGAAGCAAAAACAAAAGAATGAACCCAATATAGCGTCAAACACTCCTATAGCCAAATACTCAAGTGTAGGGCGCAACGAAATAACAAAGTCCATGAATGTAACAACTATACAATATAATAACGGGTGCAACACGTTACCCGGTAGAACCTAGCCCTTCACGCAACATGAAACATGATGAGGAACAGAGGAATAAATACATGCCGTAATTACTGGAATGATAACCAGGTGTGAAGGGAACAAGACAAAACAAATGGAACAATGAATAACTGAGCGGCGATGGCTAGAAAGCCAGTGACGTCGACCGCCGAACGCCGCTCGAACAAGGAGAGGAGGTGACTTCGGTGGAAGTCGTGACACACATTTCATCATGGGGCAGAGATATTTCTTGTTGTTGTAGCTTTAAAGCTGATAACCTGCATTTCTACACATTTTGGCAGAGAGAAAACTTTGCAGTTTTAAAGTTTAAATTACAGTGCATTTAAGCTAAAAAAAAAAGTATTGATATGAAAAATGGATAATTGGTGGAGTACTGTGGATACTAATATCGCTGTGAGCCTACCAGGCCATCAACAGTCCTCCCACAAGTCTACAGAAAACTTGTGTTTTGGGACAGAGAGGCCCCTTTTCATTCGAACGTTGGAGGAACTCCTAGCGTGTGAGGAGCCTCATAAATGCTAGCCAGCAAGCTAATATCTAGAAAAATTATTTTTACAATTTCTTTAGCGTTGCTTTCTGGCTTGCTACAGAGGTTAGTTGGCTAGTTAGCTGCGGTAGTTAGCTACTGCCATCAGTTGTTGTTGTGTAATTATCATATTTTGCCTATTCCACCGTTTGTAGAATTCATACTGGCATTTAAATATACAGCGAGAAAATGGAATCAGGACACATTTCCATGTACAGTGCATTCGGAAAGTATTCAGACCCCTTCACTTTTTCCACATTTTGTTACATTACAGGCTTATGTACTCCTCATCAATCTACACACAATTCCCCATAATGACAAAGCAAAAACAGGTTTTTAGAAATGTTTGCAAATGTATTAAAAATTAAAAACAGAAGTATTCAGACCCTTTACTCAGTACTTTGTTGAAGCACCTTTGGCAGCGATTACAGACTCGAGTCTTGTTGGGTTTGACGCTACAATCTTGGCACATCTGTATTTGGGGAGTTTTTCCCATTCTTCACTGCAGATACTCTCAAGCTCTGTCAGGTTGCGTGGGGAGAGTCGCTGTACAGCTATTTTCAGGTCTCTCCAGAGATGTCAGATCGGGTTCAAGTCTGGGCTCTGGCTGGGCCACTCAAGGATATTCAAAGATTTGTCCCGAAGCCACTCCTGCATTGTCTTAGCTGTGTGCTTAGGGCCATTGTCCTGTTGGAAGGTGAACCTTCGCCCCAGTCTGAGGTCCTGAGCGCTCTGGAGCACGTTTTCATCAAGGATCTCTCTGTACTTTGCTCCATTCATCTTTCCCTTGATCCTGACTAGTCTCCCAGTCCCTGCCGTTGAAAAACATCCCCACAGCAGGATGCTGCCACCACCAGACTTTACCGTAGGGATGTTGCCAGGTTTCCTCCAGGCGTGATGCTTGTCATTCAGGCCAAATAGTTAATTCTTGGTTTCATCAGACCAGAGCATCTTGTTTATCATGGTCTGAGAGTCCTTTAGGTGCCTTTTGGCAAACTCCAAGCGGGCTGTCATGTGCCTTTTACTGAGGAGTGGCTTCCATCTGGCCACTCTACCATAAAGGCCTGATTGGTGGAGTGCTGCAGAGATGGTTGTCCTTCTGGAAGATTCTCCCATCTCCACAGAAACTCTAGAGTTCTGTCAGAGTGACCATCGGGTTCTTGGTCACCTCCCTGACCAAGGCCCTTCTCCCCCAATTGCTCAGTTTGGCCAGGAGGCTAGCTCTAGGAAGAGTTTTGGTGGTTCCAAACTTCTTCCATTTAAGAATGATGGAGGTCACTGTGTTCTTGGGGACCTTCAATGCTGCAGAAATGTTTTTGTACTCTTCCCCAGATCTGTGCCTCGACACAATCCGGTCTCAGAGCTCTACGGACAATTCCTTCGACCTCATGGCTTGATTTTTGCTCTGACATGCACTGTCAACTGTGGGACCTTATATAGACAGGTGTGTGCCTTTCCAAGTCATGTCCAATCAATTGCATTTACCACAGGTGGACTCCAATCAAGTTGTCGAAACATCTCAAAGATGATCAATGGAAATAGGATGCACCTTAGCACCTGAGCTCAACTTTGAGTCTCATATCAAAGGGTCTGAATACTTACTGTATGTAAACTTACTGTTTTTTATTTTTAATACATTTTCAAAGATGTCTAACAACCTGTTTTTGGTTTGTCATAATGGGGTATTGTGTGTAGACCGCTGAGGATTTGTATTTATTTAATCAATTTTAGAATAAGGCTGTAACGTAACAAAATGCGGAAGAAGTCAAGGGGTCTGAATACTTTCCGAAGGCTCTGTATATCTATTTACTCATCCCCCTCTCCTGAGGTGGACAGAAAGAGAGAGAGAGAGACGATGCAGATGCTCTCTCCTTTCCTCTAGCTATCCTAACCGTTAGCAGCGTCTGAAAATTAAAGTGCTTGTGGTTTATAATCCAATTTAACCTCCTCCCTCCCCACTTACAGAGAGAGCTGTGATTGCTTTAGGGAGAGTAGAGCAGTGGCAAGGCAATATAAAAAGAATCCACACATACACTACATGACCAAAAGTATGTGGACACCTGCTTGTCGAACATCTCATTCCAATATCATGGACATTAATATGGAGTTGGTCCCCCCCTTTGCTACAATAACAGCCTCCACTCTTCTGGGAAGGCGTTCCACTAGATGTTGGAACATTGCTCCGGGGACTTGCTTCCATTCAGCAACAAGAGCATTAGTGAGGTCGGGCACTGATGTTGGTCGATTAGGCCTGGCTCGCAGTCGGCATTCCAATTCATCCCGAAGGTGTTTGATGGGGTTGAGGTCAGGGCTCTGTGCAGGCCAGTCAAGTTCTTCCACACCCATCTCGACAAACCATTTCTGTATGCTGTAGTGATTTCCCTTCACTGGAACTAAGGGCCCTAGCCACGTTGAAAGTCATTGAGCTCTTCAGTAAGGCCATTCTATTGCCAATGTTTGTCTATGGAAAGTTTTTGTTTATTTCATTCCGTTTACGAGTTGTCAATTTATTCATTGTGTTTTGTTTGGAGCACTCCTGTCAATCTTGAGTACGGACATGTACCTGATTACGCATAGAAGTAGGCCTAGGCTACCTGGCCTGCGCGCAAATGTAGACTAATAAATTTGCCCATTTGAGGATCTGATACTATTTCAGATTGTCTTAACTCACCATCACTCGAGAAGCTTCTCAAAGTAATTTTTTCTTTGCCTGAAATGTAAACTAAGGCACTTGGCACCTCAAATGGAAAAGGTTGCCCACCTTTGGTGTAGCCTATTACCAGCAACTTCAGGAGCGTAATGGCAGAATCTGCGAAGGTCAGCGGGCAGCGGGAGGAGACGGAGGGTCCAGTCGTTTTTTTTCCTTCCTCTGGTTAGGCTATATTGTTCTCTGGCTCCCTCTATAGTAATTTGTATCTGAATTTTTAATCACAGTGCTTAAAGCATCAGACAAGCTCAGTAGCCTACATATAGTTTACTTTATTCAAACATAGGGTCTATATGGAAAAGTACACGTTTTAACATTTTGACCAATTGATTGGTCGACCAAGATTTTTTTGGGGTCGGGGACAGCCCTAAGAACAACAGTAGCGGCCTAAAAAAACTGTCTTTGTTCCGCAATAGCATTTTGAGCAACGGTTATAATACTTGTGCTTCTCAGAATGCATCACCCTTCTCCATGCTCACAATGGGGAGAGGGAGTAAGGGCGGCTCGCTCACACAGCAGCCGACTGACAAACAGGGACAGGCGGACGCTTTCATAGCAGGAATCAACATAATGCATAGGCTATTACTGTGGACCAAAAAAATCTGCAGGAACGTTGTGTAGCAAAATCACTGAAAGGAACCGACCTAAGCAAAATGCTTCAGTAAGAGGAGGGCACTGTCAGTGTCAGTAGTTTTCGGTTATCATCCCAGCTCTACTCTAGCTGAACTCTGAGATCTGAGCAACAACACAAGGTCTTAAGTGCTCTCCTGGCAGCTCTGTGTTGCTATAAGACGCTTGGTTGGACACTGGGTACAATTCAATTAGGAATACAGTACATCACACGAAGGCGCTTTGCAGTTATGGAGATGAACCATGACAAGATATTGATGCGAGGCCATATGCGCAGCAGTTGAGCCATATTTTAACTATGTTCAAGTTTAAACCGCAATGTAAAGTTTTATACCATGTCTAAACCTTCTTGGTCGTTACTTGGCCAACTGGCGGTGGTTTAATTTGGACCCCCAAGTTTTCTGAGCAAAAAATGTAATAAATAAATATATTTTTATTGTTGGACTGTATAGCACTAGGACATCTTCTCCAAGGGATTTTAATTTGGGAAAACAATTCCCAAGTATTCCCACGCATAATAAAAAAACACGTGATCCTATACACATTTTAAAGGTTTTAAATTATTATTAGTCAAATATTATATCTATATATCTCAAGGTCAATTTGCGGTCTACAAATTATTTGTAATTATGTTCCGGCCTCCCGACCATCTGCTCAAGAAAAAAATCGGCCTGCAGCTGAGTTGTTGATGATCCCAGGCCTGTGGTTTGTTAGGGTTTGTTTAGCCTATTACTGTATGTACAAAATGCATAATAATTTGTTTTGAATGAAAATGTGCAATGTTATTTGAAAGTAATTTGAAGTGTAGGCTGTTTAGTAGCCAATATGGTTGTTATATACACCTGTCCTGTGTGGTTCCACTACTGGCACAGCAGTAGTGCAGTGACCCAATACACTGCTGTAGCTTATAGAAAATAACATCAAGCTAAAGTAGCATTTTCTTGAAAAGTATACAGTTGTAGAACCAAGCTTTTTTCTGGGCTTTTTAATTGGTCCCTGACCATGTCTGACTTTTCTTTCTGCGGTTGATGAGGACTGAGAAGTGATTCCCATTTTACAGTCTGATATTGAACACATGACTTGACCCTGAAAACTTCACTGTATTCTGACTCAACTAGGGATGGAACTTAAAGATGCACTATGCAGAAATTGCGCTGACAATTCCTGCTTACTAAAAATTCTATTAGTTCGCCTAATGTCAGTTTAAGAAACATTGTACTATTTTAACCAAAAATATTGTATTTTCAGTTGTTTGAAGCTGGTGTACAAAACCGAAAGTAAAAGACGCATAAACGAAACTTAAGAACGTGAATCATAGAAATAGCGCACATATAACAGATCTACTGCTTATTAGACTCGCTTTCAATGAGATTGACAGATCTATAACTCACATTTCTATGTGAATTTGGTGTCTCCCAAAAAGTTATATATTGTAGCTTTTTTATATTGTAGCTTTTTAGGATTTTGGGCACTGGCCACCCAGGTTAGTAGACTGCTATTTCTAATAGCCCGGATCCAAAATCTGTACCATGCAATAATTTAAAATACCTCATTTCAATAGCCTGTGGGCTAGTTTGGCACGTTATGCTGTACTATCCACAGGCTAGCGGGCTAGCTTAATTTTCATCCTTGCTCATAACAACTGAACTTTGAAGTTATCTCTAAGAATTGCAGTAAATTAACCAACAGGAATTTATCAATTCGCTGCATTGTTTGCCACCTGCGTGGTATACTGTCACGAGAATTGTGCTATCTCGATTGTTGACATAAACTATCACTCACGTTTTGAATAATTCCCAGAGGTTGTAAGTCTCTGGTCAATAAAGAATTAGACAAAACCCCAGTCTGCAGTTAGATCGGTTCTTTACTTAGAGAGATCTGAATATCACACAATGTACAGAGCTTTTTATCTTTTTATATCCCGGACCCACCCAGGAGTACACCAATAAGACGTTGACAAGTACATTGAACACATCTCTATTCGGCTACGTGACGTCTTCCCTTGGGGCCCGGCTACACAACAAACATGTTTATCACACATTTCGACATGCTGACTATTTTTGTAAGCCTAAGCAGTTCCCTGTCTGGGGCCTCTTTCCTGTTCTTGCAGTTTCACAGTTACAGTGGTCTTA
Organism: Hucho hucho; assembly: GCA_003317085.1. Classification (NCBI taxonomy): domain Eukaryota; kingdom Metazoa; phylum Chordata; class Actinopteri; order Salmoniformes; family Salmonidae; genus Hucho; species Hucho hucho. The sequence goes on from QNTS01007304.1 coordinate 45,185, forward strand.
ATAATATAGACTACATCCTACGAGTGGGACTGCTGTCTGTTAGTTGCAAGCCCTACTGAAATTGTCTTATATACACACAATTAGAGGATTACAGTTTCTCTGATTATAGTTTCTCTATTTGTCACACAAGTACACGATTTCCAGGGTGGAATATCTTAGTCATTAACATTAACATATATATTCCATTATCATATACGCACACTCCTACACTTTAATTAGATTCTACATATGATATACTGTATATGATATGTAATTACTTGATTAAACTATGATGTGACTTCTCACATAATCATCTGTTATGCTGTAGTGCAAACTGATTACTCTGAAATATGACTTTACTCTGAAATATGACTTTCTTACTCTGAAATATAACTTTATTACTCTGAAATATGACGATTACTCTGAAATATGACTATTACTCTGAAATATGACTTTAATACTCTGAAATATGACTATTACTCTGAAATATGACTTTTCTACTCTGAAATATGACTTTATTACTCTGAAATATGACTTTATTACTCTGAAATATGACTATTACTTTGAAATATGACTATTACTCTGAAATATGACTTTTCTACTCTGAAATATGACTATTACTCTGAAATATGACTTTATTACTCTGAAATATGGCTTTATTACTCTGAAATATGACTATCACTCTGAAATATGACTTTATTACTCTGAAATATGACTTTATTACTCTGAAATATGACTATTACTCTGAAATATGACTTTATTACTCTGAAATATGACTATTACTCTGAAATATGGGTTTATTACTCTGAAATATGACAATTACTCTGAAATATGACTATTACTCTGAAATATGACTTTATTACTCTGAAATATGACTATTACTCTGAAATATGACTTACTCTGAAATATGACTTTATTACTCTGTAATATGACTTTATTACTCTGAAATATGACTTT
>QNTS01007305.1:22310-33753 GCA_003317085.1 Hucho hucho
TACTTTTTGGAGAAATGTCCTCTGGTCTGATGAAACAAAAATAGAACTGTTTGGCCATAATGACCATCGTTATGTTTGGAGGAAAAAGGGGGAGGCTTGCAAGCCGAAGAACACCATCCCAACCGTGAAGCACGGGGGTGGCAGCATCATGTTGTGGGGGTGCTTTGCTGCAGGAGGGACTAGCACTTCACAAAATAGATGGCATCATGAGGAAGGAAAATTATGTGGATATATTGAAGCAACATCTCAAGACATCAGTCAGGAAGTTAAAGCTTGGTCGCAAATGGGTCTTCCAAATGAACAATGACCCCAAGCATACTTCCAAAGTTGTGGCAAAATGGCTTAAGGACAACAAAGTCAAGGTATTGGAGTGGCCATCACAAAGCCCTGACCTCAATCCTGTAGAAAATGTGTGGGCAGAACTAAAAAAGTGTGTGCGAGCAAGGAGGCCTACAAACCTGACTCAGTTACACCAAATCTGTCAGGAGGAATGGGCCAAAATACACCCAACTTATTGTGGGAAGCTTGTGGAAGGCTACCCGAAACGTTTGACCAAAGTTAAACAATTTAAAGGCAATGCTACCAAATACTAATTGAGTGTATTTAAACTGACCCACTGGGAATGTGATGATTATCATTTGTTTTACAACAGGACAATGACCCAACACACCTCCAGGCTGTGTAAGGGCTATTTTACCAAGAAGGAGAGTGATGGACTGCTGCATCAGATGACCTGGCATCCACAATCACCCAGCCTCAACCCAATTGAGATGGTTTGGGATGAGTCGGACCGCAGAGTGAAGGAAAAGCAGCCAACAAGTGCTCAGCATGAGTGGGAACTCCTTCAAGACTATTGGAAAAGCATTCCAGGCGAAGCTGGTTGAGAAAATGCCAAGAGTGTGCAAAGCTGTCATCAAGGTAAAGGGTGGCTACTTTTGAAGAATCTCAAATATAAACTGTATTTTGATTTGTTTAACACTTTTTTTGGTTACTACATGATTCCATATGTGTTTTTTCATAGTTTTGATGTCTTCACTGTTATTCAATAATGTAGAAAATAGTACAAATAAAGAAAAACCTTTGAATGAGTAGGTGTTCTAAAACTTTTGACCGGTAGTGTGTGTGTATATATATATATATATATATATATATATATATATATATAGAGATATATATATATATATATATATAGATATTTGAAAAAATATATATGGGGGATTGGAAGTGATGCAGACAATGACATTGATGGAAGCTACAATCTATCTGCAATATTAAAGCTGATCAACCCCCTAAAAAAGATGTATAAATATATATTCATATTTTAAATAAGACTCCAGTCACCCAGGTCATAGACTGTTCTCTCTGCTACCGCACGGCAAAACAGCACAGTCTAGGACCAAAAGGCTCCTTAACAGCTTCTACCCCAAAGCCGTAAGACTGCTGAACAGCTAATCAAATGGCCACCCGCACTGTTTACATTGATTTAGTTTTTACACTGCTGTTACTCGCTGTTTATTATCTATGCATAGTCACTTTACAAATTCACCCTGACTAACCTGTACCCCCTCTACACATTGACTCAATACAGGTACCGGTACCCTCCTGTATATAGCCTCGTTATTGTTATGTCATTTAGTAGATCTTTCCTTAACTCTGTTGTCCGTGCGCGTTTTGACGGTAAGGTCATGTTGTGCTCGGTGCCTGTGCCAGGTCCAGTTGGGTGTGAAATGTTCCCACCTGCTGGTCTGTTTGACACTACAGGGAGACATTACAAGAGAACATCAGCCTTTCTTTTAGTGACTGCACAGAAGACATTACAAAGTATATTCATTGGTCTACTTATTCTACTCGGGTCCGTGAATGTATGACATAATTAGAAGAGAAAAATAAAAATTAAATCGCGTCTAAAAATAAGATTTTTTTTTTTTAATTCATGAAAAATGTGAGCGCGCGCGTCACAAATGTTCCTTCCGTGACGTATTTAATAATCGACCGTCGTGACATCATCAACCCGAGACGAGGAAGCAGCGCGGAGACCTGAACATGGTGACTTTATAATATGTAACAGTTAGTAGTATCTAGTTGTGTAAGTTGTTAGTGTATTGCTTTAGTGGCTGTATTCCCATGCCTTTATTATCTGGTGTGCAACGTTGCAACGCGCGTTGATAGTTTCCCAGCAGGGCGTCTGTATAGAAACCGACGGGCTTCAGGCCAGGAGCTCGGCGTTTATCTGCAAAACCTTTTGACTTGAGTTAGTGAGTTAGGTGGTAACTAGTTACTGAACTAGAAATCACTGTTGCCTAGAAATCCTAAAGTTACGACCCTGGTCTCCTAGCTAGTGATTCGTACCGCTGTAACTAGTTGCGGTGTATTTTTCTGTTCTGCAGCTTTTCTACTCCTTTTTCAAGTCCCTGGTGGGGAAGGACGTGGTGGTGGAGCTCAAAAACGACTTGAGGTTTGTATTGTTACCGTTCATTATCCCTTGATCAAAAATAAACAAGTAGTAATTAAAAAAAAAGTGTGCGTGCGTGCGTGCGTGTGTGTGTGTGTGTGTGTGCGTGCGTGTGTGCGTGCGTGTGTGTGTGTGTGTGTGCTACAACAGCAGCAGCAGCTAGGTCAAGTCTGAGTGGTTCTTCTTGAAGCCTCCAGCAGATTGAGAGACTCTGGAAGCTCAGAGCGAGATGTTTTAACACTACGACAAGGTTCAATGTACAAAATAAATCGGCACGCTCTACTTTGTCGGGTTTTCCCCACTTGTCGGCATATTGGAGCAAGAATTGGCATCATGTATACTGTGGCGATGAAGATAAATACATGAGAGTACGGTGAACGAGGACATTGTGGTAGGTGCATGAATTGAGGTATAAAATAACTGGGGTGTATTCATTAAGGAAATTGTCGAAGAGTCAAACGGAAGCAAACGAGTTTCTATTTGTAGGTCCCTCCCGTCTTTGTTCAGTTTACTCTTGTTTAAGAAACGTTTTGCAGTGTAATCAGAGTAATTTTCAAATACAGAGATTCATGGGCCATCTATAGGGCCCCACAGTGCTGTCATGATACCCGTTACAATTATTAGAATAATTCAGTGGATGTTCTGCGCACAAGTGTCTTAAGCAATTTTCAAATCGGACTTCTCAATCAATGGAAATGGTCTTTCTGGGCTGGACTACAGTTAAACTGCAGTACAGATCGTAGGAGCAATCGACTGCTTCCAGACCTGAACACCTTGAAGTGGTTTCTCTTGTCAAAATTGACAATGCAAAATGTTATGATAATGAAAAATGTTATTTTTGGTCTTAATTTAAGTTTAGCTGTGTTTTTTTTTTTTTTTTTTTTTTAGGTTTAATGTCACATTTTAAGAAAATAAATTGTAGAAATAGGTGAAGTTTATGACTGTTGCTGTGGCGACTAGTGACGACTCCTTGAAGTACATGTCGGGGCTTCCGCTATTCTTTCTGTTCCCCCTGGAAATAGCTGGTCTAACACAACAACAACACTGAAACCCACTTGAACGCTTGCTTACGGCCGCACCACAGGGTCGGACAGGCCGTTTGCTTAAATTATCGTCATGCCTGCTCCGCGGTGTCCGACCCTGTGGTGCAAGGGTCAGGTGTCCGATCTGCTGGCTATCTTATCCACCTTCGTTCATCTGAGGGTTGTTTTTTGTAAAGCAGTAGAACAGTCTTTGGGTGTAAATCAGTTTTGTCTGCGGAGGCAGTCAACACCCTATACAATTTTGAATGGAAATTCATTTTGTGAGAAGCATACAAAATACACAATCAATATGTTATAATACATGCAATTTAAAATAAATAAAAATAAGAAGTGAGCGTACACATACTGTCAGCCCATGTCACAGGGCTCTGGGAGAATGTGTTCTCCCACGTAGAAAATATAGAGACTCAGGCAAAGAGTAGGAGCACAGTGAAATATATTTTAAGGTATTAGAGCGAGAATCTTTCATTTTATTTTTTTCTAGGAGCTCCTTAATTAAACTTCCAGGTCACACAGCAACAATATTTAGACACACATGCGAGTCCCACTGTAGAACCCCGTGTCCTTGGTCCCGCTGTTCAACAGCCTGGTTAACGTTGGAATGAAGTTTGCCCTGCTTCTGTTTTTATTATTGAACACAGTGGGACCTTGTATCAGCAGCTCAAAGTTTTGAGCTAGGTTGTGGGTGGTGTCCACTATGTGGGTGGGATGTCCTTGTCTCTTACCTGTCTGTCTTGGAGTTCCTGAGACCCCCCCCCCCCCCCCCCCCCCCCTCCCCTGCACTGAAAACCTCACAATTGAAAGCTTGAGATGACAAATGTTGATTTTAAGTTACACATCTTTGTCTGTTTTCAGCATCTGTGGAACACTTCACTCTGTTGATCAGGTAAGAGTAGAAGATGACCCAAACCACATGTTCATCACTTTTGTTTTATTTTTTTAAATGGGCTCCTACGTTGTTGTGCTCACTGTGGTTCTTGCTCTTGTAGTACCTGAACATTAAACTGACAGACATCAGTGTCACGGATCCAGAGAAGTATCCACATATGGTGAGTTGTCCTGTCCATACATTGGACAATATAGGGCTGGTTTCCCAGGACATACTGTATGTAGCCCTATTTACAGTGCATTTGGAAAGTTTTCAGACCCCTTTGATTTTTTTCCACTTTTTGTGACGTTACAGCCTTATTCTAAAAGTGATTAATTGTTTTGTTTTTCCCTCATCAATCTACACACAGTACCCCATAATGACAAAGCAAAAACAGTTTTTTATAGAATTTTGGGCAAATCTATTCAAAATTTAAAACAGATCACATTTACACAAGCATTCAGACCCTTTACTCGGTACTTTGTTGAAGCACCTTTGGCAGCGATTACAGCCTCGTCTTCTTGGGTATGACGCCGCGAGCTTGGCACACCTGGAGAGTTTCTCCTATTCTTCTCTGCAGATCCTCTCAAGCTCTGTCAGTTTGAATGGGGAGCGTCGCTGCACAGCTATCTTCATGTCTCTCCGGAGAGTTCGATTGGGTTCAAATCCGGGCTCTGGCTGGGCCACTCAAGGACATTCAGAGATTTGTCCCGAAGCCACTCCTGCGTTGTCTTGGCTGTGTGCTTATGGTTGTTGTCCTGTTGGAAGGTGAGCCTTCGCCCCAATCTGAGGTCCTGAGTGCTCTGGAGCAGGTTTTCATCAAGGATCTCTGTACTTTGCTCCGTTCGTCTTTCCCTCGATCCTGACTAGTCTCCCAGTCCCTGCCGCTGAAAAACATCCCCACAGCATGATGCCTCCACCACCATGCTTCACCGTAGGGACGGTGCTAGGTTTCCTCCAGATGTGACCCTTGGCATTCAGGCCAGAGAATCTTGTTCCTCATGGTCTGAGTCTTTAGGTGCCTTTTGGCAAAGTCCATGTGGGCTGTCATGTGCCTTTTACTGAGGATTGGCTTCAGTCTGCCCACTCTACCGTAAAGGCCTGATTGGTGGAGTGTTGCAGAGATTGTTGTCCTTCTGGAAGGTTCTCCCATCTCCACAGAGGAACTCTTAAGCTCTGAGTGACCATCGGGTTCTTGGTCACCTCCCTGACCAAGGTCCTTCTCCCCCGATTGCTCAGTCTTAGGGGTTCCAAACTTCTTCCATTTAAGAATGATGGCGGCCACTGTGTTCTTGGGGACCTTCAATGCTGCAGAAACTTTTGGGGTAACATTACCCAGATCTGTGCCTTGACACAATCCTGTCTCTGAGCTCTTCGGACAATTCTTTCTACCTCATGGCTTGGTTTTTTGCTCTGACATGTACTGTGTAAGTAAGGTATTTTTTTTTTTACATTTGCAAACATTTCTAAACCTGTTTTTCACGTTGTCATTATGGGGTGTTGTGTGTAGATTAAGGATTTTTTGTTGATTTGAATAAATTTTCGAATAAGGATGTAAGAAAATGTGACGGGGTCAGAATACTTTCAGAATGCACTGTATAGTGCAGGCCTAGGCTTGATCTGTGGCTAGGAAACCAGCCCTTTCTGAACTAAAGCTCTGCTTCTGATGTTGACTGGTTTTAATACGCCGATGGCCAATTACTTCGTTCACAACACCATCTCAAGATCTTTCAGAACAGACGATGCTGTGAAATATATCAATAACGGATTATTGACTGTTCTCCTGTTATTCTCTAAAGTGATCAATTCGGCCAGTTTTTTTTCTTCCCCCTAATGCTTCCTGTTCTGTTATCTTTTGTCACCAGTTATCCGTGAAGAACTGTTTCATCCGAGGATCTGTGGTGCGATACGTCCAGCTACCTGCAGATGAGGTTGACACTCAGCTGTTACAGGACGCTGCTCGCAAGGAAGCACTGCAACAGAAGCAGTGATGCTTTAACACATGACATCATGGGCTGGGGGGGGGGGTTATTGGAAGATGGACAGATATGTTTAGTTCGGCGTAACAATCATTTGGCTATCAAAATAATTGAATCTGTTTGCATAGACGCCACTGAAATGTAATTCCTTGTTGTCTAGCCTATTTTGCAACATTGTTATTTCAGTGCTCAGTGTCACCTACCTCAAATGCCAAGGTTTCCCAGCACTTGATACCCTCCTGTTTTGTAAACATGTGTACTAGTTTCCAACACTTCCATTTCTCTATTCAATACAGCACCACTATTTGCTGAAGTCTGAAATGACTGTCCAGATTCTGCCTGTTTTTTTTGTTTTTCTTAAATTTTTTTGGTCCTCTTCTTGAAGACAGAATGAAAATATTCTCCCTTCTGAAGTTCTTCAGCTCAGATTGAGAATATTCTCAGCTTTTTTTTCATTCTAAAACCAGTTTTGAGCTTGTATGACTCATGTTATTTAGATCGCCTGTTTGTGGTGTACATAAGCCTTGTTTAAATCCTGTTTTTATTGTCCACTCGTTTGAATAAAATACGGCTATATTATGCCAGACGGATGGTCACTAGCAGTTGTATTTATTATGGATCCCCATTAGTTCCTGCCAAGGCAGCAGCTACTCTTCCTGGGGTTTATTATGGATCCCCGTTAGTTCCTGCCAAGGCAGCGGCTACTCTTCCTGGGGTTTATTATGGATCGTCATTAGTTCCTGTCAAGGCAGCAGCTATACCTCCTGGGGTTTATTAAGGATCCCCATTAGATCCTGCCAATGCAGCAGATACTCTTCCTGGGGTCCAGCAACATTAAGGAGTGTATACAGTTGAAGTCGGATGTTTACATAAACCTCAGCCAAATACATTTCAACTCAGTTTTTCACAATTCCAGACATTTAATCCTAATAAAAATTCCCTGTCTTTATTTTAAGAATGTGAAATGTCAGAATAACAGTAGAGAGAATTATTTCTTTCAGCTTTTATTTCTTTCATCACATTCCCAGTGGGTCAGAAGTTTACATACACTCAATTAGTATTTGGTAGCATTACCTTTAAATTGTTTAACTTGGGTCAAACGTTTTGGGTAGCCTTCCACAAGCTTCCCACAATAAGCTGGGTGAATTTTGGCCCATTCCTCCTGACAGAGCTGGTGTAACTGAGTCAGGTTTGTAGGTCTCCTTGCTCGCACACACTTTTTCTGTTCTGCCCACAAAGCACCCCCACAACATGATGCTACCACCCCCGTCCGTCACGGTTGGGATGGTGTTCTTCGGCTTGCAAGCCTCCCCCTTTTTCCTCCAAACACAACGATGGTCATTATGGCCAAACAGTTCTATTTTTGTTTCATCAGACCAGAGGACATTTCTCCAAAAAGTATGATCTTTGTCCCCATGTTAAGTTGCAAACTGTAGTCTGGCTTTTTATGGCGGTTTTGGAGCAGGGGCTTCTTCCTTGCTGAGCGGCCTTTCAGGTTATGTCGATAATGGACTCATTTTACTGTGGAATAAGATACTTTTGTACCTGTTTCCTCCAGCATCAACAATTTAAAATGACAAAGTTTCATAAATGACCTCGTGCAACTGTTCTACTACCAAAATTCATGTGTGTAGAGTGCGTGTCTTATGCGTGTGCCTGTGTGGGTTTCTTTACAGGCCCCGCTGTGTGCCTGTGGGTTTCTTTACAGTCCCCGCTGTGTGCCTGTGGGTTTCTTTACAGTCCCCGCTGTGTGCCTGTGGGTTTCTTTACAGTCCCCGCTGTGTGCCTGTGGGTTTCTTTACAGTCCCCGCTGTGTGCCTGTGTGGGTTTCTTTACAGTGCCCGCTGTGTGCCTGTGGGTTTCTTTACAGTCCCCGCTGTGTGCTTGTGGGTTTCTTTACAGTCCCAGCTGTGTGCCTGTGGGTTTCTTTACAGTCCCCGCTGTGTGCCTGTGGGTTTCTTTACAGTCCCCGCTGTGTGCCTGTGGGTTTCATCTCATATATATATATATACTCATCTCATATATATATATATATATATGTATGTATATGTGTATATACTGTACTCCATACCATCTACTGCATCTTGCCTATGCCGGTCAGCCATCGCTCATCCATATATTTATATGTACATACTCGTATTCATTCCTTTACTCTTGTGTGTATAAGGTAGTTGTTGTGAATTTGTTAGATTACTTGTTAGATATTACTGCACGGTCATAACTAGAAGCACAAGCATTTCGCTACACTCGCATTAACATCTGCTAACCATGTGTATGTGACAAATAAAATTTTATTTGATTTGATTTGAGCGTTTCTGTTTTTCTGCACATTCATTCATCTGAACAATATTCTCAGCCCTCATATCGTGGACGTGCTCTCAGTTTGAAACAAATTATTTGTTTTTTTGTTGTTGTTGTTGTTTTTACCAACGGGAGTTTTCTATATAACATCGTTGACGCTGAGCATATTTCCAAGGCAACCGTCTGTCGGGCTGTCAGAAATGTGACTCTTGCACTGAAACGTTTACTGTACACTTGTGGTGTCCCCAAGTCCCAAACCCACAAGACTCATCAAAGAAGAATTCCACAGAATTGTAGGTATCAGTCTAAGCAATAATTAATGTGTTTAGTATGAAGCTTTGAGACTTGAAGCACTGATTAATTCATTTGATATATTTTAAGGTTTCCGGGTGTGATTGGCTGCATAAATGGCACTCATATTCCTATCACAGCTCCTTCAGCAAATGAAGGAGATTATGTGAATAGGAAAGTCTTTCCACGGCATTAATGTGCAGGAAGGACTAAATAGTAGCCGTTAGCATTCCAAATGAAAGATACTTCACAATACAGCGACTGCAGCTAATTCCTGTTCTGCACTGTGAAGATCCTATGTGATGCAGCCCACAGCATCAGCAACGTGGAAGCAAAGGGGTCTGGGTCTGTGCATGACTCCCACATTTTTCGTGAGTGAACACTGAGCGCTAGATTTGCCCGTGGTGAGTTTATATATATATATATATATATAAACTCAGCAAACGTTCTCTCACTGTCAACTGTGTTTATTTTCAGCAAACCTAACGTGTAAATATTTGTATGAACATAACAAGATTCAACAACTGAGACATAAACTGAACAAGTTCCACAGACATGTGACTAACGGAAATTGAATAATGTGCCCCTGAACAAAGGGGGGATCAAAATCAAAAGTAACAGTCAGTATCTGGTGTGGCCACCAGCTGCATTAAGTACTGCAGTGCATCTCCTCCTCATGGACTGCATCAGATTTGCCAGTTCTTGCTGTGAGATGTTACCCCACTCTTCCACCAAGGCACCCGCAAGTACCCAGACATTTCTGGGGGGAATGGCCCTAGCCCTCACCCTCCGATCCAACAGGTCCCAGATGTGCTCAATGGGATTGAGATCCGGGCTCTTCGCTGGCCATGGCAGAACACTGACATTCTTTTCTTGCAGGAAATCACGCACAGAACGAGCAGAATGGCTGGTGGCATTGTCATGCTGGAGGATCATGTCAGGATGAGCCTGCAGGAAGGGTACCACATGAGGGAGGAGGATGTCTTCCCTGTAACGCACAGTGTTGAGATTGCCTGCAATGACAACAAGCTCAGTCTGATGATGCTGTGACACACCGCCCCAGACCATGACGGACCCTCCACCTCCAAATCGAACCCGCTCCAGAGTACAGGCCTCGGTGTAACGCTCATTCCTTCGACGATAAGCACGAATCCGACCATCACCCCTGGTGAGACAAAACCGCGGCTCGTCAGTGAAGAGCACTTTTTGCCAGTCCTGTCTGGTCCAGCGACGGTGGGTTTGTGCCTATTGCCATTGATGTCTGGTGAGGACCTGCCTTACAACAGGCCTACAAGCCCTCAGTCCAGCCTCTCAGCATATTGCGGACAGTCTGAGCGCTGATGGAGGGATTGTGCTTTCCTGGTGTAACTCGGGCAGTTGTTGTTGCCATCCTGTACCTGTCCCGCAGGTGTGATGTTCGGATGTACCGATCCTGTGCAGGTGTTGTTTCATGTGGTCTGCCACTGCGAGGACAATCAGCTGTCCGTCCTGTCTCCCTGTAGCGCTGTCTTAGGCGTCTCACAGTACGGACATTGCAATTCATTGCCCTGGCAACATCTGCAGTCCTTATGCCTCCTTGCAGCATGCCTAAGGCACGTTCACGCAGATGAGCAGGGACTCTGGGCATCGTTCTTTTGGTGTTTTTCAGAGTCAGTAGAAAGGCCTCTTTAGTGTCCTAAGTTTTCATAACTGTGACCTTAATTGCCTACCGTCTGTAAGCTGTTAGTGTCTTAACGACCGTTCCACAGGTGCATGTTCATTAATTGTTTATGGTTCATTGAACAAGCATGGGAAACCCTTTACAATGAAGATCTGTGAAGTTATTATGGTACCACACTATCATCAACTGTTAGACGTTATTTTTAAGGTGTAAACCTCAGTAGGCCTCTGTGGCAGCTGACAAGGTGTCTTCGTCATCCTCCTGTAATGAAAATCAACACATTTTGGTGCTGTACTCTAACCCATTATGAAAAATCTGTGGAGTATCAAGAGTACTTATACAGTGAGGGAAAAAAAAGTATTTGATCCCCTGCTGATTTTGTACGTTTGCCCACTGACAAAGAAATGATCAGTCTATAATTTTAATGGTAGGTTTATTTGAGCAGTGAGAGACAGAATAACAACAAAAAAATCCAGAAAAACACATGTGAAAAATGTTATAAATTGATTTGCATTTTAATGATGGAAATAAGTATTGTGGTGGTGGTGGTGGACCCCCTCCTGTTTTGACTGAGGGCCATCTCTTCAGCCTCTGTGAGTGGTGGTGGTGGACCCCCACCTGTTTTGACTGAGGGCCATCTCTTCAGCCTCTGTGAGTGGTGGTGGTTGACCTCCACCTGTTTTGACTGAGGGCCATCTCTTCAGCCTCTGTGAGTGGTGGTGGTGGTGGACCCCCACCTGTTTTGACTGAGGGCCATCTCTTCAGCCTCTGTGAGTGGTGGCGGTGGTAGACCCCCACCTGTTTTGACTGAGAGCCATCTCTTCAGCCTCTGTGAGTGGTGGTGGTGGT
>QNTS01007306.1:0-16524 GCA_003317085.1 Hucho hucho
ACATTACAACTCTCCCATTCCTTCAGACTGACTGTAGTAACCGTAACCCTAACCCTTCAGATACAGTATACCTACACACATTACAACTCTCCCATTCCTTCAGACTGACTGTAGTAACCCTAACCCTAACCCTTCATTTACAGTATACCTACACACATTACAACTCTCCCATTCCTTCAGACTGACTGTAGTAACCCTAACCCTAACCCTTCAGATACAGTATACCTACACACATGATATGAAAACTCTCCCATTACTTCAGACTGACTGTAGTAACCCTAACCCTTCAGATACAGTATACCTACACACATTACATGAAAACTCTCCAATTCCTTCAGACTGACTATAGTAACGTTAACCCTTATGATACAGTATACCTACACACAGTACATTAATAACTCTCCCAATCCTTCAGACTGACTGTAGTATGAAATTAAATTCAACCATTTGAAGTTAGGGATTCTCAATTGTAGCCTGGAGAATTAGGCTGGTCTCATAGAACAGACGTAACATAGTACATGTAAATCCGGGACACTCAAATTAGTATGATACAGTATGTGACTCGTTTCAGGAAACTAGGCGTATGTTGCACATCACTACTTCACAGGAAAGGCATTTGAACTTTGAAAAAAATATATTTAATCAAAATGCATTTTTTGGAAGAAATGCCTTCTGAAACATGTGAACTTTCATGTGTCAAACTTGTATGCCATCTGTAAATACGAATAAAATTGTTAAATTACAAGCCTAGTTGGTTTAGCCACGGAAAAGGCGAGGAACCTTCCCGCTAGCCATGATTGGCTGAGATAATGTGTGGGCTGGACATGCTGAGAGATGAGTTCGGATTGGTCTACCATGTAGCACGCTTCTATCTATAACATGAGCTGGTCAGTATGTGTAGGTAATCCTCTCTAACGCAACCTTTTTGAAAGATATCACGTAGTAGAACTGCAAAAGTGTTGCTCTCCACTTTCTGTAGGACCAAGTTTTTAAATGAGTGGAATTAGAGTATGATAGCTAAGGAGATGGATACAATTCTGGTGTTTGATTGCAAATATGCAGAGGGAGTCGAAAAGAGAACACACAGAAGGCTGTTGTATAAAACACCTGTCTTCGGATTACATCTTCAAACTAAGGCAAACCAGTGTAATTAGAGTATGATAGCTAAGGAGATGGATAAAATTCTGCTGTTTGATTGCAAATATGCAGAGGGAGTCAAAAAGAGAACACACAGAAGGCTGTTGTATAAAACACCTGTCTTCGGATTACATCTTCAAACTAAGGGAAACCATGGCATCTGTGACAGAGGCAGTAGAGTTCATCCATGTATATGGGTAAGAGAGTCTAGTTAGCTACATTTTCAGATATTATACGTTAATAATTTTGTCAGAAAGTTGTTTTAATTTCAAGTTAAAGCGTACTTAGCTGGCTCGCTAGCTAACGTTACATGTATGATCTGTGTAGTAATATTATTTGTATCTCAGAGACATTTGCATTGCTAGTTATAGCCTAATGTTAGATAGCTAGCTAACATTGAACCTGGTTGGTTAGCTACCTGCAGATTCATGCAGGGTAGTAACGCTATGAGTTGGGATTATGGTTCATTGTTTACCGTGCTAGCTAGCTACATGTCTAAACAAAAGACTTGACTATGCAAGTAACCATTTCACTGTACCGTTTACACCTTCTGTATCCTGTGCATGTGACAAATAAACTTAGATTTTATTTGATATAGTATATGTTTACCAGAGACGGTAATGTGAAGAACAACATGACCAGCACCAAAGTCAAATTAGGATATAACGTTAGGCCAAGTTCTAAAATTCTGTGGTCGAATTACCTGCTTTTAATTAGTCACACTCACAACCATAAGCTATTTTCTGTAATTGGCTTGCCATTAACTATTTTTGTGAGTTTATTTTCCTGTAATAATGAATACAAATATGCTAAAGTGAAGACATTGTCAGCTATTTGATATGCTCATTAGTTGAACTGGCTAGCCAGGTAACTTAACATTAGCTAGCTAGCTAACAAGCTAGAAACGAACCAAAATATTGTAGAGAAAGTTCCTTTTAGTTGCCTGGTTTGCTGACATATACTACATTCCTTATTAAACAGGTGGGTTTATTGGTCTTTAAATACACCAGTTATGCTATTTTTGGACCACCAGGCTGCTGATGTCATGTAGCCTGTAGTTTTTGTGTTTATACTTTTTCATAACGACAAGTTTGATGTTGGACAACAATAGAATGTTCATGATGTCATTGCTCTTTTAGTATTGAAATCTTTGGTTGTTTAGTACATGGCCTCATGTGAATCCCTAAAGAGATGGGTGGGGCTAACGCTTAAGAGGGTGTAAACAATGCTGAATTGGTGTAGACAAAGAAGAGCTCTCCAGTAAGTGTAAAAAAAACTAGGGCCATTTTCTCAAAAGTGGGGTTTTTCAAAAGTTTATCAACTTTTAAAGCAGAATTGTTTTCCCCATTGTTCCTGAACTGTATTTAATATACAATTTTCTATGTCTGAGTCTCTACTTTTATCCCTGCCGCTGAAAAACATCCCCCCCCAGCATGATGCTGCCACCACCATGCTTCACCATAGGGATGGTGCCAGGTTTCCTCCAGACGTGAAGCTTGGCATTCAGGCCAGAGTTCAATCTTGGTTTCATCAGACTAGAAAATCTTCTTTCTCATGGTCGGAGAGTCCTTTAGGTGCCTTCTGGGAAACTCCAAGCAGGCTGTTGTGCTTTTTACTGAGGAGTGGCTTCTGTCTGGCCACTCTACCATAAAGGCCTGATTGGTGGAGTGCTGCAGAGATGGTTGTCCTTCTGGAAGGTTCTCCCATCTCCACAGAGGAACTCTGGAGCTCTGTCAGAGTGACCATCGGGTCACCTCCCCGATTGCTCAGTTTGGCCGGGCAGCCAGCTCTAGGAAGAGTCTTGATGGTTCCAAACTTCTTCCATTTATGAATGATGGAGGCCACTGTGTTCTTGGGGACCTTCAATGCTACAGAATTGTTTTGGTACCCTTCCCCAGGTCTATTCCTTGGCACAATTCTTTATTATATATTTTTTTAAATGATACCCCTATTTCTCCCCAATTTCGTGGTATCTAATGCACTGCTTCTTGACACAATGCCTGCTTAACCCGGAAGCCAGAGGAAACACAGTACACCTGGCAACCGTGTCAGCGTGCATTGCGCCCGGCCCGCCACAGGAGTCACTACTGCGCGATGGGACAAGAACATCCCTGCCGGCCAAACCCTCCCTTACCCTGGACAACGCTGGGCCAATTGTGCGCCGCCCCATGGGTCTCCAGGTCGCGGCCGGCTGCGACAGAGCCTGGACTTGAACCAGGATCTCTAGACCACTGTGCCACTCGGGAGGCCAACTTGACACAATTCTGTCTCAGAGCTCTACGTACAATTCCTTCAACCTCATTGCTTGGTTTTTGCTCTGATTACGGGGTAATTATAATAAGGCTGTGAAGTAACAAAATGTGGAAAAAGTCAAGGGGTCTGAAAACTTTCCGAAGGCACTGTATATTCAGAACCACATTCCTGTAAAGCTTAGAGAGGATCTCATGTTAAATACTGTTGAAGTAATATGTCTACAGGTTCATCTGCCTCACCTAAAGCCCATTCTTGTGGGAAGCTGCTATAGACCACCAAGTGCTAACAGTCAGTATCTGAATAATATGTGTGACATGCTTGATAATGTATGTGATATCATCAGAGAGGTATATTGTCTGGGTGATTTCAATATTGACTGGCTTTCATCAAGCTGCCCACTCAAGAAAAAGCTTCAAACTGTAACCAGTGCCTGCAAACTGGTGCAAGTTATCAGTCAACCTATCAGGGTAGTTACAAACAGCACAGGAATGAAATTATCAACACGTTTTGATCACATCTTTTCTAATGCTGCAGAAAATTGCTTTAAAGCAGTATCCAAATCCATCAGAGGTAGTGATCACAATATTGTAGCCATATCTAGGAAAACCAAAGTTCCAAAGGCTGGGCCTAATATACTGTATAAGAAGTCATACAATAAGTTTTGCAGTGATTCCAATGTTGATGATGAAAACAATATTTGCTAGTCTGTGGTGTGTAATGAGGAGCCATTATGATGGCGCCGACAGAGACGGTCGCCTCGCTTTGCATTCTTAGGAAACTATGCAGTATTTTGTTTTTTATGTATTATTTCTTATACTGTTACCCCAGGACATCTCAAGTCTAAATACATACAGCCGGGAAGAAATATTGGAAATAAGAGCAACGTCAACTTACCTACATTACGACCAGGAATACGACTTTCCCAAAGCGGATCCTCTGTTTGGACCACCACCCAGGACAATGGATTGGATCCTAGTAGGCGACCCAAAACAATGCCGCCACAGAAGGGGCAGACGGAGCGGTCTTCTGGTCAGGCTCCATAGACGGGCATATCGCTCACCTCTCCCGAGTATACTACTCGCCAATGTCCAGTCTCTTGACAACAAGGTATACGAAATTCGACTCTTATCAGAATCGGTACAGCCACCTGGTTTCTTCACACATCGCGCCGACAGAAACAAACATCTCTCTGGTAAGAAGAAGGGCGGGGGTGTATGCCTTATGATTAACGAGTCGTGATGTGATCATAACAACATACAGGAACTCAAGTCCTTTTGTTCACCTGACCTAGAATTCCTTACAATCAAATGCTGACCGCATTATGTATCAAGAGAATTCTCTTAGATTATAATCACAGCCGTGTATATCCCCCCCAAGCAGACACCTAAACAGTGTAGCTATTCACTCCGCAAGGCAATCAAGTTAAGCGTCAGTATAGAGACAATTCAACAGCTCAGACACGAGACGTATGTGGCAGGGTCTACAGTCAGTCACGGATTACAAAAAGAAAACCAGCCCCGTCGCGGACACCGACATCTTGCTCCCAGACAAACTAAACTACGTCTTTGCTCGCTTTGAGGACAATACAGTGCCACTGACACGGCCCGATACCAAAACCTGCGGGCTCTCCTTCACAAGTAAAATGCCTGCCACTCAGGCCCAGAAACTAGGATATGCACATAATTAGTACTATTGGATAGGAAACACTGAAGTTTCTAAAACTGTTAAAATAATGTCTGTGAGTATAACAGAACTGATATAGCAGGCTAAAACCCGAGGAATTTCAGTCCAGATTTTGGTTGTTGTTGTTGTGACATTTCCTCCGTTTGATAGGCTTCCTATTGAAATCCATGTAAAATAGCTCCCAGATTGCAGTACCTATGGCTTCCACTAGATGTCAACAGTCTTTAGACAGTGTTTGAATGCTTTATCATTGAACAGAACCGAAAGGAAGAAGAAATAGTGAAGGGACCACGGATGTCAATAACTTTTCCTGGGCACGAGACCATGAGCGCGCCCCACTTTATTTTCCTTTTATATCGTTTAGGATATCATCCGAGTGAAATATAATCATTAATATTCATAAAAGGATATCTAAGGATGCATTATAAATGATGTTTGATTTGTTTGGGCAAAGTTGATAGGTATAATTTGAACGCTTTCTCTTCACTGTACAATAGGTGACTCGACTGTGGATTTTCTGAACATAACGCGCCAACCAAACGTAGATTTATGGATATAATAAATGACTTTTTCTAACAAAAGAACCATTGGATGTCTTCCTTGGACACTTGGGATGCCCTCAGCAGAAGTTCTTCGAAAGGTAAGTGATTTATTTTAGCTCTTATATGGGTTTTGTGAGACTCGCGCTGGTTATGAATTTATGCTAATGCATAAATATGAGAGGTGCTATCCTCAAACAATCAAATGTTGTCAAGAATCAGAGCTTTTGATGACTATGCAAGACTTGTATATTAAAGAATGTTTAATAATTCAACTTTTGGATTTTGGATTTGGCGCCTTACATTTCACCGGGTAGTGTCGGGAACGGGGCGCTAGCGCCCCAATGATCCCTAAGTGGTTTTAATAATAAAAAATTTAATGTGATAAATGTATCACTAGTCACTTTAAACAATGCCACTTTATATAATGTTTACATACCCTACATTACTCATCTCATATGTATATACTGTACTCTATACCATCTACTGCATCTTGCCTATGCCGTTCGGCCATCGCTCATCCATATATTTATATGTACATATTCTTATTAATTCCTTTACACTCGTGTGTATAAGGTAGTTGTTGTGAAATTGTTAGATTACTTGATAGATATTACTGCACGGTCGGAACTAGAAGCACAAGCATTTCGCAACACTCGCATTAACTTCTTAGGGAGCGGTGGGGCGCTAGTGCCGTTCCCGACACTACCCGGTGAAATACAAGGCGCCAAATTCAAAATCCAAAAGTTGAATTATTAAACATGCATCAATATACAAGTGTTGCATAGTCATCAAAAGCTCTGCTTCTTGGCAATATCACAGCGTTGTCAGATTTCAAAAAGGCTTTACGGCAAAAGCACTACATTTGATTGTTTGAGGGTAGCACCTTCAATATTTTTCCCATTACCATAAATTCATAAGCCATCACGGTTCACACATAACACATTTCACAGCGAAATCAATTACCTTTTGAAGAACTTCTGCTGAGGGCTTCCCAAGTGTCCAACGAAGACAATCCATGGTTCTTTTGTTAGAAAAAGTAATGTATTATATCCATAAATCTCCGTTTGGTTGGCGCGTTATAATGAGTTTATACAGCCTCCACTCGTCCATTGAAACGTGAAGAGAACTCGTTCAACTTATACCTATAAACTTGTCCAAGAACAATCAAACATAATTGTAAATGGATCCTTAGGAACACTTTTATGTATATGTCGTATAATATTTCAACCGGAATATAAACTGGGCGATAAGAAAGGAAAAAACCACAGAGCGCGCCAGCCGGGAACGCGCATTTTCTTCTATTGACATCTATGTGGCCACTTCCTTATTCGTCTTCTTCTACAATCTCAAAGCAGCTAAAAAGAATCAAAACACTTTCTCGAGACTGTTGACATCCAGAGGAAGCAATAGGTACTGCATTCATATGCCCTTATATGGGCATTTTCATAAGGGAGGGGTTCCAAATGAGGCAATGTGTCAAAACCACTTTTTCCAGGACAGAAATTCCTCGGGTTTTTGCCTGCCATATCCGTTCTGTTATACTCACAGACAAAATGTTAACACTTTTAGATACTTCAGAGTGTTTCCTATCCAATGGTACTAAATATGTGCATATCCTATTTTCTGGCCCTGAATGGGAGGCATTTTACTTTGGGCACGCCAGGCTCTCCAAAACCGTCACCTCGTGCGCTGCTCCCAAAGAAGTTAACATCTGCTAACGATGTGTATGTGACCAATAAAATTTGATTTGATTTGAACCAGACTGAACTTGACACATTTATGAAATTGCTAATTCCAGTTGCTAATAAGCATGCACCCATTAATAAAATGACTGTAAATAATGGATTGATTGATAAGGAATTTTAAAATTGTATGGTTGAGAGGGATGAGGCAAATGGAATGACATTTTTGGCAGAAAGGCAAACTTTTTTTTCATTGCAAGATTAGCAACAAATGCCAACTATACAAATCCAAGTATAACTGACCAAATTATGAAAGACAAGAATTGGAATTTTGAATTCCGTAAAGTGAGTGTCGAAGAGGTGAAACATTTATTGTTGTCTATCATCAATGACAAGCCACCGGGGTCTGACGACTTGGATTGAAATGACTGAGGATAATAGTGGACGATATTGCCACTCCTATTTTCCATATCTTCAATCTAAGCCTACTAGAAAGGGTGTACCGTCAGGCCTGGAGGGAAACAAAAGTCATTCAGCTACCCAAGAATATTAAAGCCCCATTTACTGTCTCAAATATCCGACCAATCAACCTGTTACAAAACCTTACTAAATTTTTTGAAAAAAATGTGTTTGACCAGATACAATGCTATTTTACAGTAAACATTGACAACAGACTTTCAGCACGCTTATAGGGAAGGACATTCAACAAGCACAGCACTTACACAAATTATGATTGGCTGAGAGAAATTTATGATAAAAGATTGTGGGGGATGTTTTGTTAGACTTCAGTGCGGCTTTAGACATTATCGATCATAGTTTGCTGTTGGAAATAAGTATGTGTTATGGCTTTACACCCCCTGCTATATTGTGGATAAAGAGTTACCTGTCTAACAGAACACAGAGGGTGTTCTTTAATGGAAGCCTCTCCAACATAATCCAGATAGAATCAGGAATTCCCCATGGCTGCTGTCTAGGCCCCTAACTTCTTTCAATCTTTACTAAAGACTTGCCACTGGCTTTGAGTAAAGCCAGTGTGTCTATAAATACAGATGACTCGACACTATACATGTCAGCTAC
The DNA here is from genome assembly GCA_003317085.1 of Hucho hucho. NCBI lineage: Eukaryota > Metazoa > Chordata > Actinopteri > Salmoniformes > Salmonidae > Hucho > Hucho hucho. The sequence goes on from QNTS01007306.1 coordinate 8,375, forward strand.
TACAGCGACTGAAATGACTGCAACACTTAACAAAGAGCTGCAGTTCATTTCAGAATGGGTGGCAAGGAATAAGTTAGTCCTAAATATTTCAAAAACTGAAACTACTGTATTTTGGACAAATAATTCGCTAAACCCTAAACCTCAACTAAATCTTGTAATGAATAAAAAGATGAGGTGACTTAACTGCTTGGAGTAATCCTGGATTGTAAACTGTCATGGTCAAAACATGTTAATACAACAGTAGCTAAGATGGGGAGAGGAAAAGTCTGTCCATAATAAAGCACTACTCTGCCTTCTTAACAACACTATAAACAAGGCAGGTCCCACATGCCCTAGTTTTGTCACACCTGGACTGCTGTTCAGTCTTGTGGTCAGGTGCCACAAAGAGGGATTAGGACAAATTACAATTACCATCAGAACAGGGCAGCATGGCTGGCCCTTAAAAGTACACAGGGAGCTAACATTAATGATATGCATGTCAATCTCTCATGGCTCAAAGTGGAGGACAGATTGACTTGATTTTGTAAGAAGTGTTGACAAGCTGAATATACCGAGCTGTCTATTTAAACTACAGTACTATCCCACAGCTCGGACTCCCATGCATACCTGTCACGAGAATTTTGTTCTCAATTGTTGACTTAAACTATCAATCAGGCTTTGAATAATTCCCAGAGGTTGTAAAGCTCTAGTTAATGAAAAATTAGACAAAGTCCCAAATCTGCAATAGGTCAGGTTGTTTATTCATGAGAATTCTGAACCCCAAATGTGAACACAGTCTTTTTATATTGTACAAGCTTTAAGCTGAATACAAATGATACAAATGCTCCACCCTCTCTAGGCAACAGTACTTTTCCACAGCGGCTTATCACATTCTGCAACATAAGTCAATCTAGACAGCTCCTAGCCGTTCCTCCCTTCCTGAAGACGAGAAGGCCTCTCTTCTGTAGTTTGGTTTCACAAAGAATTATTTGTTCTCCCAGATACTCCTTCTTACATTGCAAGATAGTACCACCATGTTCTAGTCTCTATACAGTATACATCTCTAGACACACACATCAATTGGATTATCATTGTCTTATAACCCTATCCCTATTGCGTACATTTTCAGAGGGGAATATTCTTAGTCATTACTTAAACATACAAATTTCTCTATCAATACCCAACAAGACATGCCACCAGAGTTCTCTTCACTATCCCAAAGTCCAGAACAGACTGCGGGAGGCGCACAGTACTACATACTATAGAGCCATGCCTATATTCCACATCAGGTAACTGATGCAAGCAGTAGAATCAGATTAAAAAAAAAAAGAATAAAATACACTTTATGGAACAGCGGCGACTGTGAAGTGACACACACACAGATACAGATGCACCCTAGCACACGCACTCTACACACACGTACATTGTAATATTGTTGTATGGTGGTATTATACATTTTGTATTGTAGATATGTAGTGGTGTCATAATATTATATGATGCACTGTTTAATCTTTTTATGTGTGAATGAAGTGCCTTAATATGTTTGGACCCCAGGAAGAGTAGCTGCTGCCTTGGCAGGAACTAATTGGGATCTCGGATAAACCCCAGGAAGAGTAGCTGTTGCCTTGGCAGGAACTAATGGGGATCCTTAATAGACCCCAGGTAGAGTAGCAGCTGCCTTGGCAGGAATTAATGGGGATCTATAATAAACCCCAGGAAGTGTAGCTGCTGCCTTGGCAGGAACTAATGGGGATCCTTAATAAACCCCAGGTAGAGTAGTTGCTGCCTTGGCAGGAATTAATGGGGATCTATAATAAACCCCAGGAAGAGTAGCTGCTTCCTTGGCAGAAACTAATGGGGATCCCTAATAAACCTCAGGAAGAGTAGCTGTTGCCTTGGCAGGAACTAATGGGGATCCCTAATAAACCCCAGGAAGAGTAGCTGCTGTTTTGGAAGGAACTAATGGGGATCCCCAATAAACCCCAGTAAGAGTAGCTGTTGACTTGGCAGGAACTAATGGGGATCCATAATAAACCCCAAGAAGAGTAGCTGCTGCCTTGGAAGGAACTAATAGGGATCCCTAATTAACCCCAGGTAGAGTAGCTGCTGCCTTGGCAGGGACTAATGGGGATCCCTAATAAATACAAATAGCCATGTTATTTTTAATCGTTATTGTTATTCATTATTCACTGTGTATTTATTCCTTTAAAGGGGCTAGGGACAACAAGCAACTATTAATCTGTGTTGTAGAGAAACGACTGAAGAGCTGTACAGCTGCCTTTGTTGGAATGATGGAAAAGATAGAGGAGATAAAAGGTATTTGAACATTGTCTCATCTCATCACTATGGTTATACGTTAATCTACCACAAGAATTAGATGTGTTTTGCTAAAATATTCACATCGTAATAATTGATCAAGATAGTTGTTTATGTCTCACATGAGACAATGGAAACCCTGTGGCTCTTTGTGAGCAGCATGTCCCTCTACCATTCAGATAGCATGTAACCATCCACCACGGGGGTTATTTTTATCTGGATGACTTCATGTGCTCCAGTGAATCCCACTGTGAATTCTTCAAAGGTGTTACATAATTACGGTCTTGAGATGTAGCCTATTTTTCACAGATGATAGTATCACATCAGGATAATGTGATAATGTGCTGAAAACAGGAACTCCACCAAGACTATTATTCTACATAATGAAGAGACATTGGGGAGCTGTGATGTTGGATGTTACAGCTTGTAATGTATTTGTTGTTAAGATTACGTTGAAACAATTGTCAAAAAAACTGGAATTCATCCCTTACACACCAAGCATAATTACACTGCTTGGGAAATAGATTACAGCAAAGGCCATGGTTGTAATAAACAACCATTTATTTACTTGTTTTGGAGCAGCCTATAGCCAAATAAATGTTGATTCTGACATTAAATGAATTGCACATAGTGTTTGAATAAGGATTACTGTGTGTACACAGCACATTCTCTCCCATGGGTTAATTGATCAGACTTAAGGGAGTGAATCATTGCCTCTGTCAGTTAGTCTCTATACCCCTCCATCCACAGTAGGCATTCAGGGCCTGTTTCAACATCACAGCACTCACCAGCCAGCCAGGCATTGTGATGTCCATAAAACATTGATAGAAATCAAACAGCTATCATGACGGTGATGGAATCACCGTCAGGTTAGTGCTACCTCTAAGGTTATAGTCAGGTTTGGATGAAAATAAGAGCTTTCCGACAAGAATTGCAATGAAATGCATCTATATTTCAGTCAACTCAGCTGTCTTTCAATACCCATCAGGGCTAAATGGTAATTGCAGTGTTATGAGTTTGACTTGTTGAAATATTGCAGGGCTTGTCATTTCCTCTTTCCTCTCAAAGAGCATGACCCTTTGGCCAGCCGGTCTGTTGACTGGAGAACATTTTGACCAAGAAGAAATGGGGTCAATTCTCAAACAAAGAACATCATGAGTGAAAATCTAATGGATATGACAGAACAAATAGACTTTGTAATTTTTTTAAGAAACAGTCAACAACCAATATTATTAAAGATTGACACAAGAGGAACAGCCAGCTTGCTATTACATTGTGGTGAACCTTGTCTGTCTAGCACTGTTCACTCCCATTTCAGATCATCCCTCAGTGGTGTCAAACAGCAGATATTTCAGTTTAATTTCTGTCAGATCCACTATCTACCTTTTATGCCTTACAACACCCAGGATCATTAGGTTTTACTCCTAATCCTATTACACTGTAGGGAACTTGCCACTGTCACTTTGATTAGACTCCATGCATTTGGACACACCCAAAGCCAAGTGTTAGGCTGCCTTCAGAGAGAGGGGCATGCAAGCCAAGTGTTAGGCTGCCTACAGAGAGAGGGGCATGCAAGCCAAGTGTTAGGCTGCCTACAGAGAGAGGGGCATGCAAGCCAAGTGTTAGGCTGCCTACAGAGAGAGGGGCATGCAATGTCAAATAAGTGCAAGGCAAAAAGATAATGGTGGCTAAATGGCAGAGGGGATGAATCATTAACATAAAGAGGAGATACTATGTGTGTGACGTAAGGATGAAAATTGTATAAAAAGTGTGTGCCAAGGCTGGAAAGACAGTTGCTTCATGAACCAGCTTGGCTTATATTACTTTGTAATGAAGTCTATTTGAACTCACAGAATCCGGTATTTGAGAAATATTATTGACTGAATGTTTCCACGACACTATACACAGTCTGGGTGAAATTTATATGAGTTTTTGTTAAAACGTTATTTGAAATTAAATGAATTTCTTATTGTATGTTTTCGAGTATGTAAAGCTCTTTAAAAAGAAGTTCTTCCTCTTTCCTATTTGCATAGAAATGTTGATCTCTTATTTTATTCAATTTTCATGGGGTTTAAAGTATTTGAAGCAGACTAAGTGCATCAATAATAACATAATACATGCATTATTCAAATAGTATTTCTTACATGCAGTTCCGTCCAATCCCTTACAACAGCACAATGTTGGGTTCAGCATTGACAAAATAAAATAGTATCTAATCTGATTGCTTTTCTGTGTGTAACGACTCTGGAGTGAGTGTCGTAAACCAAAGAGACCATTATCTTATGGATTGTGTAGGCTACCCATGAGTAACCACTTTGCTATTAAATTACCCCCGCATGCAGTTAATGTTGAGGGCGTTTCTTCAGAGTGGTTCCAAGACATTTGAGTAGAGGTCTTGTAGGTTCCCAAACCTTTTCACTCTGGGGCCCCCCTTCCAGCATTGGGGATCATCCCGCTACTTGATCTGGACATTTCTGAGAAGTAATAAATAGCTCTCTAAGGTATGCAATGACTGACATGACAAGAGGAACTGCTGATGCACTACCCAATTTCTAAATATGCACCTTGGGCGTTCTACTAGTACAACTTTCAAGAGTAAGTTTAAAGCCGGACTGAGTTCCTTTAAAAAATATATACAGTACCGGTCAAAAGTTTAGACACACCTGCTCATTCAAGGGTATTTCTTTATTTTTACTATTTTCTACATTCCACACATATGGAATCATGCAGTAACATATGTAGTAACACAGGTATACAGAAGATAGCCCTTTTTGGTAAAAGACCAAGTCCATATTATGGCAAGAACAACTCAAATAAGAAAAGAGAAACGATCATTACTTTAAGACATGAAGAATAGTCAATCCCAAAAATGTCAAGAACTTTTTAAGTTTCTTCAAGTGCAGTCGCAAAAACCATCAAGCACAATGATGAAACTGGCTCTCATGAGGACCGCCACAGGAAAGGAAGACCCAGAGTTTCCTCTGCTGCAGAGGATAAGTTCATTAGAGTTACCAGCCTCAGAAATTGCAGCCCAAATAAATGCTTCACAGAGTTCAAGTAACAGACACATCTCAACATCAACTGTTCAGAGGAGACTGCGTGAATCAGGCCTTCGTGGTCGATTTGCTGCAAAGAAACCACTACTAAAGGACGCCAATGCTTGGGCCAAGAAACACAAGCAATGGACATTAGACCGGTGGAAATCTGTCCTTTGGTCTGATGAGTCCAAATTTGAGATTTTTGGTTCCAACCGCCATCTTTGTGAGATGCAGAGTATTCAAGGGACTGGATGATCTCCGCAGGTTTGGTTCCCACCGTGAAGCATGGAGGAGGAGGTGTGATGGTGTGGGGGTGCTTTTCTGGTGACACTGTCAGATACTTATTTAGAATTCAAGGCACACTTAACCAACATGGCTACCACAGCATTCTGCAGGGATACGCCATCCCATCTGGTTTGCGCTTATTTGTTTTTCAACAGGACAGTGACCCAACACAACTCCAGACTGTGTAACGGCTATTTGACCAAGAAGTAGATGGAATACTGCATCAGATGACCTGGCCTCCACAATCACCCGACCTCAACCCAATTGAGATGGTTTGGGTGAGTTGGACCACAGAGTGGAAGAAAAGCAGCCAACAAGTGCTCAGCATAAGTGGGAACTCATTCAAGGCTGTTGGAAAAGCATTCCAGGTGAAGCTGGTTGAGAGAATGCCAAGAGTGTGCAAAGCTGTCATCAAGGCAAAGGGTGGCTACTTTGAAGAATATAAAATATATTTTGATTTGTTTACCACTTTTTTGGTTACTACATGATTCCATCTGTGTTATTTCATAGTTTTGATGTCTTCACTATTATTCTACAATGTAGAAAAGAGTAAAAAAATAAAATAAAATTGAATGAGTAGCTATGTCCAAACTTTTGACTGGTACTGTATATCTTCCAGCAAGACTATAACCCCAAGTACTAATCAAATTCCACAAAGAAATTGTTGATTGACCACAAAATATTTTTTTTTAATTGGGGGGTAAGCACCCCTCCGCTCCCCTGTAACTATTCCTCAGGTCGTTGCTGTAAAAGAGAATGTGTTCTCAGTCAACTTACCTGGTAAAATAAGGGTATAATAAAACATAAAAAAAATATATACATTGCATTCGGAAAGTAATCAGACCCCTTGACTTTTTCCACATTTTGTTACAATTCAGCCTTATTCTTTATCAATCTACACACAATACCCCATAATGCAAAAACTGGTTTTTAGAAGGTTTTGCTAATATATTAAACATAAAAAAACGGAACTATCACATTTACATTAGCATTCAGACCCTTTACTCAGTACTTTGTTGAAGTGCATTTGGCAGCGATTACAGCCTCAAGTCTTTGTGGTTATGACGCTACACACTTGGCACACCTGTATTTGGAGAGTTTCTCCCATTATTCTCTGCAGATCCTCTCAAGCTGTCAGGTTGGATGGGGAGCATCGCGACACAGCTATTTTCAGATCTCTCCAGAGATGTTTGATCGGGTTCAAGTCCGGGCTCTTGCTGGGCCACTCAAGGACATTCAGAGACTTGTCCCGAAGCCACTCCTGCATTGTTTTAGCTGTGTGTTTAGGGTCATTTTCCTCTTTGAAGCCCCAGTTTGAGGTCCATGTTCATCTTTCCCTTGATCCTGACTAGTCTCCCAGTCCCTGAAAAACATTCCCACAGCATGATGCTGCCACCACCATGCTTCACCGTAGGGATGGTGCCAGGTTTCCTCCAGATGTGACGCTTGGCATTCAGGCCAAAGAGTTGAATCTTGGTTTCATCAGACTAGAGAATCTTGTTTCTCTTGGTCTGAGAGCCCTTTAGGTGCCTTTTGGCAAACTCCAAGCGTGCTCTCATGGCCTTTTACTAAGGGAGTTGCTTCCGTCTGGCCACTCTACCATAAAGGCCTGATTGGTGGAGTGCTGCAGAGATGGTTGTCCTTCTGGAAGGTTCTCCCATCCCTACAGAGGAACTCTGGAGCTCTGTCAGAGGGACCATCGGGCCAGCTCTAGGAAGAGTCTTGGTGGTTCCTATCTTCTTCCATTTAAGAATGATCGAGGCCACTGTATTCTTGGGGACCTTCAATGCTGCAGAAATGTTTTGGTACCCTTCCCCAGATCTGTGCCTCGACACAATCCTGTCTCGCCGCGCTACGGACAATTCCTTCAACCTCATGGCTTGATTTTTGCTCTGACATGTACTGTCAACTGTGGGACCTAATATAGACAGGTGTGTGCCTTTCCAAATCATGTCCAATCAATTGAATTTACCACAGGTGAACTCCATTCAAGTTGTAGATACATCAAGGATGTAGTGTCTACAGTGAGGGAAAAAAGTATTTGATCCCCTGCTGATTTTGTACGTTTGCCCACTGACAAAGAAATGATCAGTCTATAATTTTAATGGTAGGTTTATTTGAACAGTGAGAGACAGAATAACAACAAAAAAATCCAGAAAAACGCATGTGAAAAAATGTTATAAATTGAATTGCATTTTAATGAGGGAAATAAGTATTTGACCCCCTCTCAATCAGAAAGATTTCTGGCTCCCAGGTGTCTTTTATACAGGTAACGAGCTGAGATTAGGAGCACACTCTTAAAAGGAATGCTCCTAATCTGTTTGATACCTGTATAAAAGACACCTGTCCACAGAAGCAATCAATCAATCAGATTCCAAACTCTCCACCATGGCCAAGACCAAAGAGCTCTCCAAGGATGTCAGGGACAAGATTGTAGACCTACACAAGGCTGGAATGGGCTACAAGACCATCGCCAAGCAGCTTGGTGAGAAGGTGACAACAGTTGGTGCGATTATTCGCAAATGGAAGAAA
>QNTS01007306.1:18831-52692 GCA_003317085.1 Hucho hucho
AGACGTGTAGAGTTAGAGGAGACGTGTAGAGTTAGAGGAGACGTGTAGAGTTAGAGGAGACGTGTAGAGTTAGAGGAGATGTGTAGAGTTAGAGGAGACGTGTAGAGTTAGAGGAGACGTGTAGAGTTAGAGGAGACGTGTATAGTTAGAGGAGACGTGTTAGAGGAGATGTGTTGAGTTAGAGGAGACGTGTAGAGTTAGAGGAGATGTGTATGGTTAGAGGAGATATGTAGGGTTAGCCTATAGCTCATCTCTCCACAAGAGAGCTCTGTGACCCCTGACCCTGCTACTCTGGAGGCCAGAGAGAGCCACAGGATACTGAAGCTGACTGGCAGCTAGAAAGGATCTGTGCCTGGGCCTAGATGATGCTGACTGACAGCTAGAAAGGATCTGTGCCTGGGCCTAGATGATGCTGACTGGCAGCTAGAGACGATCTGTCCCTGTGCCTAAATGATGCTGACTGGCAGTAGAGAGGATCTGTGCCTGGGCCTAGGTGATGCTGACTGGCAGCTAGACAGGATCTGTGCCTGGGCCTAGATGATGCTGACTGACAGCTAGACAGGATCTGTGCCTGGGCCTAGATGATGCTGACTGGCAGCTAGAGAGGATCTGTGGATGGGCCTAGATGCATCTGTTAGTAAACTTATACAGACAACAATGTCAACATCCTCCCAGACAAACTACTGTGTATCTCTTGTTGAATTTCAAACAACATCATTTGCTTTCCAGTGATGTCTCTCCAATTAGTAGAGAGAGAGAGAGAGAGAGAGAGAGAGAGAGAGAAATGCTGGTCAGTGCTGTGGATGTAATCGGTGGATTAATTGCTCTCTTCCAAGAGGCTTCTAAACAGCTTCTACCCCCAAGCCATAAGGCTTCTAAACAGCTTCTACCCCCAAGCCATAAGGCTTCTAAACAGCTTCTACCCCCAAGCCATAAGACTCCTGAACATCTAGTCAAATGGCTACCCAGACTATTCGCATTGCCCCCCCCCACACCACTGCCACTCTCTGTTGTCATCTATGCATAGTCACTTTAATTAACTCTACCTACATGTACATACTACCTCAACTAACCGGTGCCCCCGCACATTGATTCTGTACCGGCACCCCCCCTGAATATATTCTTATTTTACTTTTTACTGCTGCTCTTTAATTACTTGTTACTTTTATCTCTTATCTATATTTTTTTAAACTGCACTGTTGGTTAGGGGCTCGTAAGTAAGCATTTCACTGTAAGTATTCGGCGCATGTGATTAATACAATTTTATTTGATTCCAGCAGTCCTGTGTTTTCCTCCTATTAACGAGCACTTAGAGATGCTGGCCTCGACGGACACAGAGGTGAACTGGTCAATACTATATCCTCCAGGACATAATTCTGTTCAGAGGGAACCGTGTCAAAGGCCTGGAGTTGCTGAGGCAAATTCTTGTGGAGTGCCTGGCAGCCCTTGGGGGTGTAAGTTTGTCAACATCAAAGGCTCCACTAATGAATGACGATGTAGACCATGCAGTGTGGCTGCCGCTGCCCTGGATGATGAACAACTCCTGATCAAAGCTGGGGCTGTCATTCATAACTACAGATAGACGTTGAATAACATTCATGCAGTCGAGAGATTAGTCACTCCATTAGGCACTCCATCTGAGAGACAGATTGAAACATTTTGAAATGTTTTGTGGTCTGGAACCTTCTAGATCTTCTGGCACTTCTTGTGGTAGGAGGATCAATCTACTGATTATAATTCAATTCTCCTCAGAAATGTTTTCTCCTTACTATTGAACTCTGAGAAATTTAACGGTGCTGAATATTTTGAAATTAGCAATTAGCGCAGGCCCCCACCGGCAGTGGTGGAGGCCACATGCGCTTAACATCCACAAGCAATTAGTACAGTCCCCCACCACAGGCATGTGTGCTACTGTAGAAATCAGGAAAGTGCTGGAGCTGGGCTACCATCTGCTCTGAACCTACGAAGTGTGACACTTTCCTGAGATGTCAGATTCTGTGTACATAAATTCCAATCTGAAGGGGAAGAATGAGGCATTCGGTTATCCTGCCCACATCAAATCACATTTTATTTGTCAGAGTCAATGTGCAGGGATACAGGTTAGTCATGGTAATTTGTACATGTAAAGTAACTATGCATAGATAATAAACAGTGAGTAGCAGCAGTGTAAAAACAAATAGTCCGGGGAGCAATTTGATTAATTGTTCAGCAGTCTTATGGCTTAGGGGTAGAAGCTGTTAAGGAGCCTTTTGGTCCTAGACTTGGCGCTCCGATACCGCTTGCCGTGCGGTAGCGGTGAGACCAGTCTATGACTTGGGAGACTGGAGTCTTTGACAATTTTTTGGGCCTTCCTCTGTCGTGACGTTGTATCGGTTAATGTGACAACTGTGCTCATCGAATGATTAACAGTTTATAATTGCGTGATTGAATGAATCAGGCAATTATTAACTCATTAACCTGGGGCACCATGGGAAAATTAGTTTTATTGAGTTTCTATTTCCCAAATTAACTCAAAGAATATCAGAATATCGATTTTACAACAGTCGCTAATTGATCAAGGTCCTCTACAGTCTCATTCTGAATGTCGCATAATCCGTGAATCTGCACAAACCCGAGTCCCACCAATGAGTTCGCACCACACCAATTTTAGTTGATTATTTATTTACTAGCAAGCTAAAATGATAATAAAAGATACACATACACAAAACACAGTCTAGGCTATTGATTAGAACTATTGATTAGAACGCGTGTTACCCAAAATGGGGATTTAGAAGAGGGAGAAAAAGAGAACGTACACGAGAGAAATATAGATTTGAGTGCATTTATCAGCTATGCTTATTTTAACCCTAACCTTGCCCCGAACTGCCGCTCTTATGGGTCAAAATATAATAATGTAATTACGTGTTGAAGGTCTCTGATGGGAGTCTCCGCGTGGACTGTTTAGGCTTCTCAATGACGCACTTCTCTGGTGCAACTCTCTGGTTGTCCTCACGATGTCAGTGTCCTTTTGGCTTTATAGTCTGATTCCTCGCCCTTGTTCTGAAAGGGGTCTTCTGGGGACAGCCAGCCCTGTAGCTCAGGGCTCACAGCGTAGGAATGAAAGCAGCGTAGATACCCGGTGGCGTTGGAGAGTGGCGACCAGTTGGTCCTGCTTGAATTCACTCTCCTAGACGCAGCTACTCATCTGTAGCATGGGTAGAAAAGGTTCCTTTGTCTTCAACCTCGTGTTGCGTTTTTGGTTTGTTGATTACTCAGACCTTTGTTGCAGCTCAGGTCATTTAGTCTGATATTTTTTATTTCTTAACTCACATGTTTTATACCCTTGTGTCGGAAGTGGGCGTCTTCCGCCTTTAGATCAATTCTTGGGAGTGCTCAGTTACGAGGCAAGGTCTAGATTTGACTCAAATCCAATTTTAGACAACTAACTTCACATTTCATCTTTACCAAAACATTCTCTTTGATTTGGACATTTTCCACCCAACGTACAATGTATAAACATCAAGCACATACTAGGAAAACTCTTAAAGTTACAATGTTTTTATTATAACGTCGTCCTTTAACTTTTAATAACATAACAAAAATGACATAAATTTTCATATTTCATCTTTCATCATTACCACCATTGTGGCTGACAAAACTCATTGTCCCAAAGTTCATTTATTGCATGTTTAATGTTCTGAGGCTGGTTCTCCATAGTGAGAGGACAAAGGAATTTTCCCTGCTGCCGTAGATTTACAATGGGTGTGAGGTGTAACCCCCCCCATCTTCATATCCCTTGAGACCCCTTCTCCTCTGGTGGGGGTGAGATCTCTCTGCAGGATTGTGGTCATTGGTAACCTGAGCCGAGCAGGACAGTCATGACACCTCTGACACTGCCTAGTCCTGGATGGCAGGAAGCTTGGCCCCAGTGATGTACTGGGCCGTACGCACTACTCTCTGTGTCCTCCAGTGTCCGATTAATCCCTGGATGCCAGGTTAATTTAGAGGAGTGTCCCCATTGTTGCACTCGAGAACGGGCTGATGGCGGAACATAAAGTCTGTTAGTGGGATCCTCGCCGGGGTCAGGTTCTCGAGTCTGGGTTTGTCGTACCGTGGTCTCAATACTCCATATCACAGGGGCCCCAATGCGGGAGCTGGGGATGATGGGCTTGGAGTCCCTCTCCTCGTTAGAGACATCGTGCTGGCGGGACAGGGCGTCTGCTTTCTGATTCTTGGATCCCAGGCGATAGGCTAGTGTGAAATCGAAACTGTTAAAAAACAGAGCCCACCTATCCTGGTGAGCGTTCAACCTCTTGGCTTCTTGAATGGAGACAGAGTTCTTATGGTCCGTCCAGATCACGAAAGGTTGAGGTGCCCCCTCCAAACAATGTCTCCACCCCTCGAGGGCCCACTTAACTGCAAAGAGCTCCCGGTTGCCTACATCATAGTTGCGTTCCGCTGGCGAGAACTGCTTGGAGAGAAAGGCGCATGGGTGCAGTTTCTTGTCCTCCTCATTCCGCTGTGGAAGGACTGCCCCTGCTCTGGGAGTCCAGCAAAAACGGGTCTGGGACTTGCGGGTTAGGACCGTGAGAGGCGCTGCCACCGCACTAAAGTTGCGTATAAAACGCCTGTAAAAATTGGCAAACCAGAGGAACCGCTGGACCTGCTTGAGTGAGATGGGACGGTGCCAGTCGGCAACCGCCTCAACCTTTACGGTGTCCATTTGGATGCTTGCGGTAGAGATAATGTGACCCAGGAAGGAAACTTGGGATACGTGGAACTCACACTTCTCTATCTTGACATATAGTTGACTCTGCAGGAGGCGTCTCAGGACTTGGCAGATGTGCAGTATGTGTTACGGAAGGGAGAAGATCAGATTGTCGTTGAGGTAAACAAAGATGAACCGATTCAACATATCCCTAAGAGTGTCATTGACCAATGCTTGAAAGACTGCCGGTGAGTTCGACAATCCGAAGGCATGACTAAATAGTCATAGTGACCACTAGAAATATTAAAGGCAGTTTTCCACTCATCTCCCTCCCTGATTCTCACCAGATTGTAAGCGTTGCGGAGGTCCAGTTTGGTGAAGAATTGGGCCCCTTGGGCCAACTTCAAGGTGGCGGACATCAGGGGTAGGGGGTAAGGATTCTTGATCCGGATCAGCCCTCTGTAATCGATGTAAGGACGCAGGCCTCCATCCTTCTTACCCACGAAGAAGAAGCTTGCACCAGCTGGGGATGTAGAGGGGCGAATGAAACCTGCCTCCAGTGACTCCCGGATATAATTGTCAATGACTGCTGCTTCAGGGGTCGAGAGGGAGTACAAATGGCCCTAGGGAGTTGTGGAGCCGGGCAGAAGTTGGCACAGGTGTATGGACGATGGGGGGGAAGGGTGGCAGCTTGCCTCTCACTGAAGGCCTCCCTGAGGTTGAAGTATTCGGGAGGGAGAGCGGAGAAGTCGTGGTCTTTAATGGATGCAGGAGGACACGGTGAGGCTCTTGGTGGGGGTTTTCCCATGGGCCAGGAGAATAGTGGGTTATGAAGCGCTAGCCAGGGGTACCCTAGGATAAGGGGGTTCTCGGGAGCCGTGATCAAAAGAAAACTAAGAGTCTTTGAGTGATTCACCCCAATCTGCAGTAGAATGGGCTTGGTCTGATATTCCACCTGGCCGGAGCCAGTCCATCGAGGGCTTGAATCTGCAGAGGGATGGGACATTTCACACAGGGGATTTGTAATTCTCTGGCAAGTCTTGATCAATTACTTTCTCTGCTGCCCCAGAGTCCACGAAGGCTTGAATCTGGTGCTGACGGTTGTCCCAGTGGAGGGTTGCGGGTAGTGACAGACAGTGACTGGGTAGCCAGGGGGGGGGAGTAACTGCACAGCTCGTCAGGGCCACCCCTTGTCCTGGCGAACCCTGGCGTTTCCCGTCAGCTCCGGGCATGTAGGTCGGAGATGGCCTGAGACCTCCGCAGTACAGGCAGCAGCCTTCGTGCATGCACCTGTCATGCTTCTGTGGGCTCAGACGTGTGCATCCCAGCTGCATGGGCTCCTCAACGCTCGGTTCGGGGGGCTTGGGGTGCTCAGGAAACCAGGAAGGTTTCAAAAAGGGGCTGTCTCACAAGTTCTTGGAGGGGGTTCTCGATCCAGGTTACCAGCGTTATCAGGGACTCGAGGTCCTCCCAGTTCCCGAGATGCCAGTTCATCCTTTATGGAGTTAGACAAACCCTGGTGGAAAGTGGTGACCAGGGTGCCCGTATTCCACCCACTCTCGGCGGAGAGGGTGTGGAACTCAATGGCGAAGTCAGCCACCGGTCTGGCTCCTTGGTGGATGGTGAACAGTTGGCTGGCCGCTTCTCATCCACCAACTGGGTGGTCGAAGCCTTGTCGCAGCTTGGCACTGAAGGCTAATATGGAGCTGCAGGATGGTGGCTGCTGTTCCCATACTGCCATTGCCCACGCCAGGGCCTTGCCCGAGTGTATAGAGATGATGTAGGCGATCATGGCCTGATGTGTGTGGAACAAGGAGGACTGTAACACTGAGTGAGGAACCCCTTGCATCCTCCCGGGTGGCCGTCATACCGCTCACGGGCTGGAATCTTGGGTTCCCAGTGCAGGTTCCCTGGAGGAACTATGGCGACGCCTGTAGCACTGGGCGATGAGACTTGGGCATTGACACCTCCTGGGTTGAGGTTGGACTGTGGTTAGAGGGAGTCGGTAAGTGCCCGGAGGGTCTCTGATACTTGTAAGAGTTGTTCTTGCTACCGTCCCAGCAGTGCTCCTTGGTGGGTTACAACATTCTTGATCTGGGTGATCTCTGCTGGGTCCTAGTTTTGGCAGAAGCTTGCTGTGACAAGTTGAGGTTGGACCCAGGTGCAGAGAAGAGACCAGATGAGGAATCAGTGGTTAAGGATAAACATAAATACTTTACTGATAAACAGTACACTGGAAAAAAAACAAGAAACACTAAGTCTCAAAAACTCACTTAGGAAACAAACGCATACAGTAAACAATTCAAGCTTCTGCAAAGGATACCAGAAAACACACCTCTTTTAACAGGGAAATCATAATGAGTAAAAGGATACACCTGAGTGTCATTAATGTCTCTAGGACGGTCTCTGCCGCCCTCTGGTGACAGGTGGAACCATGACACCATGATCCAGTTGCAAAGGGAGGTGTTTAGTCCCAGGGTCCTTAGCTTAGTGATGAGCTTTGTGCGTAATAGGAACCATTTGCTGAAGTAATAGAAACCATTTGCTGCCGTAATATGAGCCATTTGCTGCGTAATAGGAACCATTTGCTGCCTAATAGGAACCGTTTGCTGTCGTAATAGGAGCCATATGCTGCCGTAATAGGAGCCATTTGCTGTATAATAGGAACCATTTGCTGTGTAATAGGAACCATTTGCTGCCGTAATAGGAACCAGTTGCTAAGTATCTGCCGCTTGCTCTTCTACAACCGCTTCTTCCATGGGGACAAGATGGACTGTGGGGTCGAGATGGTCGGCGTGGTCAGCTGAGTTTTGTAAAAATTCCTCTGCTAGGTTTTGTAGAAGCACATCAAAAGCTGATACTGAACAGGTTGTGAAGGCTCTTGCTCCTCTTGTGACTGAGGCTCTTGCTCCTCTTGTGGCTATCGCTGATCCATTATATTTTCTCACCACAGGGTTAGCAATCCAGGAGAAAAAAAAAACTGGTTAAAAACAAGTGTTGGAAATCATTAAAATAGATTAATGAAAAACCAATGTTTAACAAATGTTCAACAAATGTACAATTTTCCATAAAAACACATTTAAATCAGTGACTCACATCATCCGTAGGTCTACCGCTATCTGCCAGAGGTTTTCGATCAAGTGTAGCGTAACTTGTTTTTAGAAGTCTTTTTACTTCAAGTCATACCCCTTGACTTATTCCATTTGTTATGTTACAGTTTGAATTCAAAATAGATGTTTTTTCTCTCACCCATCTACCCACAATTCCCCATAATGACAAAGTGAAAAGTACTCACCCCCCTGAGCCAAAATGTTGTAGAAGCACCTTTGGCAGCGATTACAGCTGTGAGTCTTTCTGGGTAAGTCTTTAAGAGCTTTTCACACCTGGATTGTGCAACATTTACCCATTGGCCTTTTCAAAATTCTTCAAGCTCTATCAAATTGGTTGTTGATAATTGCTAGGCAACCATTTTCAGGTCTTGCCATATATTTTCAAGTAGATTTAAGTCAAAACTGTAACTCGGCTACTCAGGAACATTCACTGTCTTCTTGGTAAGCCATTCCAGTGTAGATTTGGCCTTGTGTTTTAGGTTATTGTCCTGCTGAAAGGGGAATTCATCTCCCAGTGTCTTTTGGAAAGAAGACTGAAACAGGTTTACCTCTAGGATTTAGCATGCACTTAAATTCATTCAATTTCTATTATCCTGAAACACTCCCCCAGTCCTTAATGATTACTAGCATACCCATAACATGATGCAGCCACCACTATGCTTAAAAATACAGAGAGTGGTACTCAGTAATGTGATGTATTGGATTTCCCCCAAACATAACACTTTGCATTTAGGACAAAAAAATGAATTGCTTTGCTACATTTTTAGCAGTATTACTTTAGTGCCTTGTTGTAAACAGGATGCATGTTTTGCAGTGGTGGAAAAAGTACTGAATTGTTGTACTTGAGTAAAAGTAAAGATACCTTAATAGAAAATGACTCAAGTAAAAGTGAAAGTCACAGAGTAAAATACTACTTGAGTAAAAGTCTAAAAGTATTTGGTTTTAAATGTACTTAAGTATCAAAAGTAAATGGAATTTCTAAAATGTACTTAAGTATCAAAAGTAAAAGTGATGGTATAAATCACTTCAAATTCCTTATATTAAGCAAACCACACAGCACCATTTTTATTTGTACATTTTTTTTGACAGATATTCAGGGGCACACTCAGACATAATTTACAAACGAAGCATTTGTGTTTAGTGAGTCCACCAAATCAGAGGCAGTAGGGATGACCAGGGATGTTCTCTTGATAAGTGTGTGAATTGGACTATTTTCCTGTCAAAATGTAATGAGTGCTTTTGGGTGTCAGGGAAAATGTAAAAAATACATTATTTTCTTTAGGACTGTAGTGAAGTAAAAGTTGTGAAAAATATAAATAGTAAAGTAAAGTACAGATACCCCCAAAAAGAACTTAAGTAGAACTTTAAAGTATTTTTACTTAAGTACTTTACACCACTGATGTTTTGTAATATTTTTATTCTGTACAGGCTTCCTTATTTTCACTCTATCAATTAGGTTAGTATTGAAGAGTAACTACAATATTGTTGATCCATCCTCAGTTTTCTCCTATCGCAGCCATTAAACTCTGTAACTGTTTTAAAGTCACCATTGGCCTCATGGTGAAATCCTTGAGAGGTTTCCTTCCTCTCCAACAACTGTGTTACGAAGGACGCCTGTATCGTTGTAATGACTGGGTGCATTTATACACCATCCAAAGTGTCAATAATAACTTCACCATGCTCAAAGGGATATTCTACTTTTTTTTTATCCATCTACCAATAGGTGACCTTCTTTACGAAGCATTGGAAAACCTCCCTGGTCTTTGTTGTTGAATCTGTGTTTGAAATTCATTGCTCGACTGAAGGACCTTACAAATAATTGCTTAAGTTGGGTACAGAGATTAGGTAGTCTTTAAAAAAATCATGTTAAACACTTATGTGATTATGTGACTTGTCAAGCATATTTTTACACCTGAACATATTTAGGCTTGCCATAACAAAAGGGTTGAATACTTATTGACACAAGATATTTCAGCTTTTCATTTGTAATTATTTTCTAAACATTTAAAAAAACATAATTCCACTTTAATATTATGGGGTATTGTGTGTAGACCAGTGACACAAAATCTAAATTTAATACATTTTAAATTCAGGGTGTAACACAACAAAATGTGTAAAGAATCTGTGAGTGTGAAAACTTTCTGATGACTCTGTAGATACTAGGTTTCAGACTGGTGTTTTGGACGGTGTTGGTGCGACACCAAGATCAATTAAACATCTAGGTTTTTCTGACAAACACTAATTGCTGGTGACAGCAACACTGTTTATGGATAGGGGTGTGAAGTTCACCGCATAGGAACACCATGCTCATGTTAGCCTACGTACACATACAGTACAGCATCAATCATCACACACATTCCTGAGCGAATAAAATCCACCTGACCATGCCCAGACACACGTGACCCACTTAATGTACAGACACGTAAATATACATGACCTGTGACTTTTAGGTTATCAATCAAATTGTGACATAAGCACTGCCCTACTCACTCCTCATGACTGTTGGTGTGAGTATCATGGGAAATGTTGAGTCTCCATAATCTCACTGATGATTGCACATGAGGAAATATCGAAGGTACTTGGATACAATAAGATGTCTACATTCTTATTCAATTGGGAAGTGTCCAGCTCAGTTGCCATGGTATTTAATTAAACATTTGATGTCTTTACACAGCATACTGTGTGTTGAGAGTCCTTGGTGCATTGAAGTGTTAGTGATCATCATTTGATATCCATTCGAGTTATTTCAGAATTAAACTTTCAGTCATTGTTTTCTTTCAATCATCTGTGGAGAATAGCATGGTCAAAAGCAATACACCGGTCCACAGACCACCGTCATTTAATGATAACACCATATAAAATCATAACATACTCTAGGCTACAGTATATCTCCTTAGTCTGGTGTCAGTTCATTCATAAAATAGATTAAAGGGTTGAGAGGAGCAGCTATACTCTGATCAGAATCTCATATCTGACATTTCTGAGAGGGGTTCCCTTTTCCTGTAAGGAGACCAAGGACACCGACTGCATGATCCTAGTATTGATCCTATCATCTGGGCCAGGGCTCTTTGTGTTCATTGCCTGTAATGTGTTTAGGCCAGCAGGTTTAAATGGAGCCTGAGGACTGGGGACATAGCTGTTGATTTCTATTCTGTGATAACAGAACTGAGTTAGGCCCAGCCAGTGCAATGCCATTGGGCCATGGAACAGAGCGCATCATAACAGACCTGGTCAGACCAACTTGACATGCTTCTGCTTTTTGGGTGCGCTGGCAAAAAGGACAATCTTGCTATTTCATGTGAAAAACAATATGCTCTCCCCATAGATCATTTAGGTCAATGGAGAGGTATGTTTACTGAGTCATGAATGACTAGCAACTATTTCCGGCATGCTTTTGCAGGTGGCTCTATGGTAGAAAGCGATGATTATGAAACTCTGTTATCTAAGACCTCTTTCTCCTGAATAGTTGAGTAGAAATGTAATGCCTGTCAAGATTTTTTTCTAAGTTAGTCAGCATCTTTAGATTTCCACCCGGTTCTACTTGCTCAGCTGTCCAGTGGTGACTTGCCGTTTTAGATGGTCAATTTGCAAGTTCATCCATTTTGTATGTTTTTGTACAACCTCAGCATGGTTCTAAGATAAACAAGGACTCTCCAAAAAAAAGACATTTAAAGGTAAATGCATGGTCTAATTTCGCAAGGAGAATGTAAGGAATGTTAAGCTAAACCTGCAAACAATATGGCTAAGCTTTACCTCTAAGCATAATTCAGTCATGGTTCAGGAATAGGTAATGAACACATGGTAAATTAGTATTTAAATGACCATATATAAACATGTTTACTGCAGATTCATCACCCACAGGCTATTCATCACCCACAGATATTAATCTGTGGGTGATATTCATATTCACCCATTCAATTAAACATTTCAGTGAGAGCTTTCCTTCCTGTCGTTTAGCATTTATTAAGGAAAACACTCAGGATGTACATGAAAACATGAATGGCCCTTCATTGTACGTACAGTAGGCAGAACATTTCCTCAACGATAATGGGAAAACGTGTCCAACTCAAGTTTGAAATAACTCAAACCTCAATAATTATGAGATATTAATATTACATTTGTTTTTCGAGACTTGACCACACACAGTGGAGCATTGTTCCATCTTGATGTTTTCCGTTTGATTTGACAATTTCATTATATCATAGTGGTATATAATGAGGTAGAATAGCATGACAAGAATGTTGAGTCAATGTTAATATCCCTAATAAAAATTGTAGCTCTGCTTAGACAGTCAGGTCCATAATTATTGTCACCATTGATAAATATGAGCAAAAATACTGTATAAAATAAATAATACAAATACTGAGGTATATTGTATGCTAAAAAAGTATATCATTTCATACTAATACAATTGCTCAAATGATCAGAGGACGTGAAAATAGAGCTTGTCTAACAGCTCTTTGGCCACGCACACCAGATGTGGATTTGGTGTAGAAAAACAAAAGTATATGCAGAAAGTACCTCATACCTATGGGGCTATCTTGCTTCCACTGGTCCTGGAGCCTTTGTTGAGGTCAATGGCATCATGAACTTTACCAAGTACATAGACATTTCTGCCAAAAACCTGGTTGCCTCTGCCAGGTACAGTACCAGTCAAAAGTTTGGATACACCAACTCATTCAAGGGTTTTTCTTTATTTTTACTATTTTCTACATTGTAGAATAATAGTGAAGACATAAAAACTATGAAATAACACATATGGAATCATGTAGACAGCTGTGCACACTCTAGGCATTCTCTCAACCAGCTTCACGAGGAATGCTTGTCTAACAGCCTTGAAGGAGTTCCCACATATGCTGAGAACTTGTTGGCTGCTTTTCCTTCACTCTGAGGTTCAACTCATCCCAAATAATCTCAACTGCGTTGAGATCGGGTGATTGTGGAAGCCAGGTCATCTGATGCAGCACTCCATCACTCCTTCTTGGTCAAATAGCTCTTACACAGCCTGGAGGTGTGTTGGGTCATTGTCCTGTTGAAAAACAAATAAGTGCAAACCAGATGGGATGGCGTATCACTGCAGAATGCTGTGGTAGCCATGCTGGTTAAGTGTGCCTTGAATTCTAAAAAAATCACTGACAGTGTCACCAGCAAAGCACCCCCACACCATCACACCTCCTCCTCCATGCTTCACGGTGGGAACAACACATGCAGAGATCATCAGTTCACCTACTCTGCGTCTGTAAAGACATGGCGGTTGGAACCAAAAATCTCACATTTGGATTCATCAGTCCAAAGGACAGATTTCCACTGGTATAATGTCCATTGCTCATGTTTCTTGGCCCAAGCAAGTCTCTTCTTCTTATTGGAGTCCTTTAGTAGTGGATTATTTGCAGCAAATCGACCATGAAGGCCTGATTCACACAGTCTCCTCTGAACAGTTGATGTTGAGATGTGTCTGTTACTTTAACTCCGTGAAGCATTTATTTGGGCTTCAATCTGAGGTGCAGTGTTTCTAATTAACTGATCCTCTGCAGCAGAGATAACTCTGGGTATTCCTTTCCTGTGGTGGTCCTCGTGAAGGTTGGTTTTTGCGACTGCACTTGAAGAAACTTTCAAAGTTCTTAAAATTGTATGTATTGACTGACCTTGGTGTCTTAAAGTAATGATGGACTGTCGTTTCTCTTTGCTTATTTGAGCTGTTCTTGCCATAATATGGACTTGGTCTTTTACAAAATTGGGCTATCTTCTGTATATCACCCCTACCTTGTCACAACACAACTGATTGGCTCAAACGCATTAAGAAGGAAAGCAATTCCACAAATTAAGTATTAACAAGGCACACCTGCTAATTGAGGTGACTACCTCATGAAGCTGGCTGAGAGAATGCCAAGAGTGGGAAAAGCTGTCATCAAGGCTACTTTGAAGAATCTTAAATATAACATATATTTTTACTTTTTTGCTTACTACATGATATGTGTTATTTCATAGTGTTAACATGCAGAAAACCCAGGCTTTTACGAGAACAGAAATCAGTGAATCAAGGGTGCCAATAATTCTGGACCTGACTGTATGTGATCAGAGTGCATATTTAGTATTCACTGGTAGTCATCCAGTGAATTGAAAGTCTTTAGAGCTCAGTGTATTTAAAATACGAGGGCTATCAATGTCTTTCTCAAAGGAAAGAAAGCTAGCCCTTATTAAATGTCTTTATTATTGGCAGAAATGTATTTATTTCTGAAGGTTCAGACCAATACATTAAGGGAGTTGGACTATATTGCTTAGCTAATTTACTTTTTCACCCCTAATAATCTTTCAATTGTAGCTTGTACCTTTAAGGGAATATAACCTATTTTTAGCTAGATTTCTCCAAAACGACTTACTCCAGGGAACTACGTCTAACATTATATTGTACTTAATGTCGATCATTGAATCTCGTAGATAATTGCAATTTATTCCCTGATGAAACTAGAAGCTTGTATTTCTGTTGAACATATCTTTCAATTTGAGAAACTTTGTCTACACGTACCCTTTTGTCAAAAACCACATCGACTTCCATGGGGGACCACAGAGAGGGAAGGTTTAGAGTGGTACACTCAGGGCAAGGTGTCCCTGGGGTTAAGGGGGGAAGGTTTAGAGAGAAGCACATTCAGAGCATGTTTCTTATTTTACCAGGTAAGTTGACTGAGAACACATTCTCATTTACAGCAACGACCTGGGGAATAGTTACAGGCGAGAGGAGGGGGGATGAATGAGCCAATTGGAAGCTGGGGATGATTAGGTGGCCATGATGGTATTAGGGGGGAAGTTTATAGTGTAGCACACTCGGGGCAGGTGTCCCTTGTGAGAGGATGTTAGCCAGGTCCTCTGTGTTGTGAACCTATACCCTCTAAACCTGCTCCCACTGGAGATAAGAAGAAACCTTTGAAGATCTGACTTTAACCCACCAGGATCTCAACCTGGAACACTCAGAGAAAGTGAGTCAATTTCTCCAATGACTATAGTATACCTTACCTCTTAAAATGCTTTAAATCTTTTGTCATTGAAGCTGTCCATAGTTTTTTTTATTGGCTTTTTAGAGTAATGGATTTGACCACAACATGTTGCCTGGCTACCCAGACTCCGTGCGCTAGCCAAACACTACGCCATGCTCACGGACATTAGTTTCTTCTTCACAATGAGTCAGGATCTGAGTACATCCCCGACCCTTTACTGAATGCGAACACATTCGGGGCCGTCTGATTGGTCCAGAAACTGATGGATTGAGCCAGATCCAGAACACACGTGGGTAAAGTGGCAGTTGGAAAATTGGCTTTGATACTTTGATTGGTTAGAGACGATCCAATCAATGATGACTTTGTTTTGTACAACGCCCCTTTGTCCCTCTTCACCACAAACGACTTCAGTGATGGCAAACTTAGACTAAAGAATGTAGAGAATGACAGAGCATCGGAAGTATTTAGTGTGAGTCATCAGGCTACACAACATGCATTGTGACAATGATAGTATACCTAATGCAAATGCCTTGATGCTCACTGGGGAAAATTGGATTGCCCTTTCCTCTAAATTCATTCATTTATCAGATTTTCTAAGTAATAAGACATTTAAAAAAAGTACAAAACATTTAAGAGAGCTCTGAGTTTTGGGAGATGGGGAACTCTCCTCAGGAATACAAAGGTAGTGAGGTACCCTCTGGTTCCGTCCACCCCCACAGACAGGATGGGAATCCACCCACATCTTAACACCCAGTAGTATCTACCCACAGAGTGAGGCAGCTCAATTCAACTGCACTGTACCAATGAGGCCACAGAAAGTCTGAAACATAGTAGCTCTCTTTTATCCAAACTATTTAGCTGTTTCAAATCATTACTTGGACAGTAGCTAAAATGGCTTCAATTGAGTGTGTATTTTAATATAATGAAGCGCCTGCTGCTCAGTCACCTCTGAAATGATTGGCACCCTTGATAAAGTTTGTCAGAAAATACATTATAAAATAAATAACACAAGTACTGAGCTATATTGTTTGCAATTTTAAATACTATATTATTTTACAGTACAGTTGCTCAGAGAAAGAGATTTTGTTTAGCAAGTAATCTTTTTTCTCTAAAAATAAAGGGGTTCAAATTATTGGTACCCCTGTTTTCAATACTCCGACACCCTCCCCTTGCGAGGATAAAGGCACTGAGCCTTTTTCTATAATGTTTTATGAGATTGGAGAACACATTGGGAGGGCTATAGGGCTGTGTTTACAAAGACCAATGACATTAGATCAGAATTGGGCTGCCTGTGTAAACGCAGACTTACACATTCGTCCATACAGAATTTTTCCAGATCCTTGACATCCTTCGTCTGCGCTTATATATTGCCCTCTTCAATTCAGACCACAGGTTTTCTATAGGGTTCAAGTCTGGAAATGAGATGGCCATTGCATTTATGTAGATTTTTTGGTCAATTAACAATTTATTTGTGGATTTTGATGGGTGCTTGGGGTTATTGTCTTGCTGGAAGATCCACTTCTGGCCAAGTGCCAGCCTCCTAGAAGAGGAAACCAGGTTTTTGGCTAAAATGTGCCTGTACTTGGTAAAGTTCATGATGCTGTTGACCTTGAAGGTCCAATGCAGCCATTTTATCACAATATCAAACCATTTCTGGGTAACAATTAAGTACCTTACTGTGATAATTTTTTATTAAAATGGTAAAAAAAAAGACAGAAAAATAGCTTCTTAGCAAATAGCAATTTCTCATGCAAGAATTTAGCTAGGACTGTCTGGGAGTGGCTCTGCCAAAAACTAGCTGTTATTGGCAGAGAGGTTTGGAACTGTCTTTCTTATTGGTCTATTAACTAATTTACCACCTAGTGATACACTAAAAGGGCATTATCATAATTCTTAAATGTCACAATATTATTCCAACCTCATAGTGGGGAATTATATATAAAACACATGAAAATCATTTATTAATGCACTGGGACTTTAATAAGGGCCCCAGGACCAGTGAAAGCAAAATAGCCACATACCATTAAAGATCCATATTTTCCAGTAGGAGGGAGGCACTTTTCTGCATATGCATTCTTTCGATGCCAAACCCACCAATGGTGGAAGTGGCCAATGAGATCTATTTTTATGTCTTGATCGCATACTTATTTTTTCTATATCTCTCCCCATAGGTACAGAAATCAAATCTCTTTCACATTTATTCTGGTGCACATTGTGTGTCCTCTTTTACGATGTACTTTGCTAAATGAAGTCATTTGTGTCAAGGTAGCAATTTAAACAGTGCAGACACTCCTGAATTCCAATAGCAGGTTAAACCAATTTGAAGACTAACTGTAATGTAAAACACCTCTAGGCTGAGAAGTCCTCGGGCGTGAGTTATTCTCTAGGGCCTCATAGTAAATTAGCATATTAAGACAGTTAAGTATTGGGCTAGTGGTTAAATCTGGACACTTTGTAATTAGCTGGTAGATTGATGGGCTCTCCGAGTAGTGAATCCTTATTGATTGTGTCATATTTTCACAGAAGGAGGCTGTGTAATAAAAGTGGCTGGTCATTTGAGACACATTCTCCTGAAAGACATTTTAAATCACTGCACTCCACAACCCCTCAACTAAGTCCCTGTCATAAAACGGTGACAATTGGAGTATTGAAGTGGCATTTCTTTCCATAAAGTTGCCAGTGAATTTTGGCAGGTGCCATTTTTGTCATCTGGTGACGGAATACTGTGGAGCCAAAATTGTGTAATATTTAATTTTGTATGTGATTTGTTTGGAATTAATACTTGATTATGTGCTCTCTTCTGGTGTCATGTAAGTATCTGGTTCAAATGTATATTTGATGCAATAAGTATGAAACATTTCAAATAAACATCAATGCTGTTAGAAATACAAATCAGAGTGATATGTAAACAATCCCTGTTCAGAGTATTCCCACATTTGTTGCGGTAAAATTACTTTGATTGGGCAATTGTACAGCATCAAAGATGCTCAGTAAACACAGGTTATTTTTACATTTACAACACTACAGAGGAAACATGCAGGATCCTCTCCCCAGATATACCACTGCAATATCACATACATTTTATTGTTGTTGTTGAGTGCTCATCTGTTCATGTTTCATCTGTTGTCAATGAGGAAATCCCTGGAGGCTTGCCTCCCCACCAAAATAGCTTTTCAGAGCTATTAAAATGAGAAACATCCATCAAGCTGTGGAGAGAAAATCCTCCTACCATAGCCTTGGTTATGGGTAGTTTAAATGTTTCATTTTCCTAACATCAAACTCTTTAAAGTCTGCATGTGTCCACATGTACAGTCAGCTGTCATGTGACTATACAGCCTGAATTTCACGTTGATGCTTAACTTCATAGCAAGTTGCACACTCATGTCTTTCATTGACAACCCATGCCTATGTACAGGCTAAAATACAAGTTAGGCAGTTACCACATTAGGAAACAAAGACCAGTCCAGTATAACATCTTACTGACTGGCTGTAAGATGTATTGAAGTTGGACATTTTCTTGTAGCAAAAACTGAAATAAAGGTTATCCTAGCCAAGCACTTCTTGGAACATGCCCGATAAAACTTGTGGGAGTGTAGGGTCCTCCCTTATTGGTCACGAAGCAGTTTTATCACAGTAGCATTTGACAGCTTTATTGTCTAAATGAATCACTGAATGGGCGGTACAGAGTGGATTAAGGCCTATCTCAGTCAAAGACTCAGACTGGCTTGCATGTGGAGGGGCTTTTCCACATTTCTGGAGAGAGAGAGAGACAGAGAGACAGAGAGACAGAGAGAGAAAGAAAGAGAGAGATGTACTGAACAAATGTCAAATAGGTTTTTAACCAAATTAACATACAACAGACCATGTATTCACCCTGCACACCCTAATTGACAAACAAACCAAAACAAAGTCAAAGCCTTCTCATGCTTTGTTGATTTCAAAAAAGCTTTTGACTCAATTTGGCATGAGGGTCTACTATACAAATTGATTGAAAGCGATGTTGGGGGAAAAACATGCAACATTATAAAATCCATGTACACAAACAACAAGTGTGCGGTTAAAATTGGAAAAAAACAAACATTTCTTTCCACAGGGCCGTGTGGTGAGACAGGGATGTAGTTTGAGCTCCACCCTCTTCAACATATATATCAACGAATTGGCGAGGGTACTAGAACAGTCTGCAGAACCCAGCCTCACTGTTATGAATAAATTCATATGATTTATATGTTTAATGACTAAATGATTATATGTTTAAAGTAATATGTTTAAGTAATTACTAAGAATATTGAATCCTGAAAATATATGTAATAGGTGTTAGAGGAATTGGTCTAGAACTTTTCAAAAGACTAAGACATCGTGTTACTATTTTGCAACCTAAGCAGGATGGAGTTGAGATAACAGAGGAACAGAAGAACTGTCGACAGACGATTTATAACTGTGAAACCAATAACAGGAAAACGGTTTCTCCACCCAGGGAGGGGAAACGGTCAGAAAACTGTTTAGAAGTGATAAGCTGTAATATGTAAAACACAGCCCGCCTATAGCGGGGTGGAGTTAAATTGTATGTATATATAAAGGACTGTGTTCCCATTGTGAATGGGGAGCTCTCCTGAATAAACATTGACATTTGACCATTGTAGACTGGGCTTCCGTCCGTTTCATTTCAACCAGTATCTTACAAATTCTGGGTTACAGACGGAGTTGTTTAATTGAAGTTCAGTTTATGAACATTGAGTACAAAATTCTCATAACACTCACCCTACTAGAAGTCAAATGTCTACTGTTTGCTGATGATCTGGTGCTTCTGTCCCCAACCAAGGAGGGCCTACAGCAGCACCTAGATCTTCTTCACAGATTTTGTCAGACCTGGGCCCTGACAGTACATCTCAGTAAGACTAAAATAATGGTGTTCCAAAAAGGTCCAGTTGCCCTAGAGCACACAAAAAACGATACATCCTCGACCTAAACATCAGCGCAACAGGTAACTTACACAAAGCTGTGAGCGATCTGAGAGACAAGGCAAGAAGGGCCTTCTACGCCATTAAAAGGAACATAAAATTTGACATACCAAACAGGATCTGGCAAAAAATACTTGAATCAGTTATTGAACCCATTTCCCTTCATGGTTGTGAGGTCTGGGGTCTGCTCACCATCCAAGAATTTACTAAATGGGACAAACACTAAATTGAGTATAATATATTAAAATATATTCTGTGCACAATGTAAAACACCAAATAATGCATGCAGAGCAGAATTAGCCCAATATCCGCTAATTATCAAAATCCAGAAAAGAGCCATTAAATTCTACAACCAACTAAAAGGAAGCGATTCCCAAACCTTCCATAACAACACCATCACCTACAGAGAGATGAACCTGGAGAAGAGTCCCCTAAGCAAGCTGGTCCTGGGGTTCTGTTCACAAACACAAACAGACCCCACAGAGCCCCAGGAGAGCAACACAATTATACCCAACCAAATCATTAGAAAACAAAAACATAATTACTTGACACATTGTAAATAATCACAACAAAAAATGCGCAAACTAGAAAAGCTATTTGGCCCTAAATAGAGAGTACACAGTGGCAGAATACCTGACCACTGTGACTGACCCACAATTGTTTTATTTAATTTCTTTATTTCACCTTTATTTAGCCAGGTAGGCCAGTTGAGAACAAGTTCTCATTTACAACTGCGACCTGGCCAAGATAAAGCAAAGCAGTGCGACTAAAAACAACAACACAGAGTTACACATGGGATAAACAAACGTACAGTCAATAACACAATCGAAAAATCGGTATACAGTGTGTGCAAATTAAGTAAGGAGGTAAGGCAATAAATAGGCCAATAGTGGTGAAGTAATTACAATTTAGCAATTTACACTGGAGTGATATATGTGCAGATAAGGATGTGCAAGTAGAAATACTGGTGTGCAAAAGAGCTGAAAACAAAAACAAATATGGGGATGAGATAGGTAGTTGGTTGGATGGGTTATTTACAGATGGGCTGTGTACTACTGCAGCGATCGGTAAGCTGCTCTGACAGCTGACGCTTAAAGTTAGTGAGGGAGATATAAAGTCACCAACTTCTGTGATTTTTGCAATTCGTTCCAGTCATTGGCAGCAGAGAACTGGAAGGAAAGGCGGCCAAAGAGGTGTTGGCTTTGGGGATGACCAGTGAAATATACCTGCTGGAGCGTGTGCTACAGGTGGGTGTTGCTATGGTGACAAGTGAGCTGAGATAAGGCGGAGCTATACCTAGCAAAGACTTATAGATGACCTGGAGCCAGTGGGTTTGGCGACGAATATGTAGCGAGGACCAGCCAACGAGAGCATACAGGTCGCAGTGGTGGGTAGCATATGGGGCTTTGGTGACAAAATGGATGGCCCTGTGATAGACTGCATCCAATTTGCTGAGTAGAGTGTTGGTGGCTAATTTGTAAATGACATCGCCGAAGTGAAGGATCGGTAGGATAGTCAGTTTTACAAGGGTAAGTTTGGCAGCATGAGTGAAGGAGGCTTTGTTGCGAAATAGGAAGCCGATTCTAGATTTAACTTTGGATTGGAGATGCTTAATGTGAGTCTGGAAGGAGAGTTCACAGTCTAGCCAAACACCTAGGTATTTATAGTTGTATTCTAAGTCAGAACCGTCCAGAGTAGTGATGCTAGTCGGGAGGGCGGGGGCGGGCAGCAATCGGTTGAAGAGCATGCATTTCGTTTTAGTAGCATTTAAGAGCAGTTGGAGGCCATGGAAGGAGTGTTGTATGGCGTTGAAGCTTGTTTGGAGGTTTGTTAACACTTAAGAAGGGCCAGATGTATACAGAATGTTGTCTTCTGCGTAGAGGTGGATCAAATAATCACCCGCAGCAAGAGTGACATCATTGATATATACAGTACAGAGAAAAGAGTTGGCCCGAGAATTGAACCCTGTGGCACCCCCATAGAGACTGCCAGAGGTCTGGACAACAGGCCCTCCGATTTGACACGCTGAACTCTATCTGTGAAGTAGTTAGTGAACCAGGCGAGGCAGTCATTAGAGAAACCAAGGCTGTTGAGTCTGCCGATAAGAATACGGTGAATGACAATGCCTTGGCCGGGTTGATGAAGACGGCTGCACAGTACTGTCTTTTATCGATGGCGGTTATGATATCGTTTAGGACCTTGAACGTGGCTGAGGTGCACCCGTGACCAGCTCGGAAACCAGATTGCATAGCGGAGAAGGTACGGTGGGATTCGAAATGGTCGGTGATCTGTTTGTTCACTTGGCTTTCGAAGACTTTAGAAAGACAGGGCAGGATGGATATAGGTCTGTAGCAGTTTGGGTCTAGAGTGACTCCCTCTTTGAAGAGGGGGATGACCGCGGCCTCTTTCCAATCTTTAGGAATCTCAGACGATACAAAAGAGAGATTGAACAGACTAGTAATAGGGGTTGCAACATTGGTGGTGGATAGTTTTAGGAAGAGAGGGTCCAGATTGTCTAGCCCAGCTGATTTGCAGGGATCCAGATTTTGCAGCTCTTTCAGAACATCAGCTGTCTGGATTTGGGTGAAGGAGAAGTGGGGGGGGGCTTGGGCCAGTTGCTGCGGGGGGTGCAGAGCTGTTGGCCGTGGTTGGGGTAGCCAGGTGGAAAGCATTGCCAGCCGTAGAGAAATGCTTATTGAAATTCTCGATTATCGTGGATTTATCAGTGGTGTTTCCTAGTCTCAGTGCAGTGGGCAGGTGGGAGGAGGTACTCTTATTCTCCATGGACTTCACAGTTTCCCAAAACGTTTTGGTATTAGTGCTGCAGGATGCAAATTTCTGTTTGAAAAAGCTATCCTTTGCATTCCTAACTGACAGTGTGTATTGGTTCCTGACTTCCCTGAAAAGTTGCATATCACGGGGGCTATTCAATGCTAATTAGATTAGGCTTCATTAGAGGGGTCCAGAGGCCTTCCGGTGTGAGAACGCTAGGCGCACCTGTGCTGCCGCTTCACGCTGGTACCCGTTTGTTTGCTGTTGTCACGTCTGTATTTTGGATATGTTTTTTCTTGGAATCGATCTTCTTGGATTACTCACTGGACTATTTTACACCATCGAAACACTTCCTGGAGTATGCACTGGACTATTTACACGCTTAAATAGTTTTTGGATAACTGACCTGGCTGTTTTCGTGATCCTGTCACACAGTTCGGCTACGAGCCCTCTCCATTCCTATCCTCATATCCCTCGCGACATCTGGTACTGTGAGTTTCCCCTCCCTTTATCATTTTGTTGTGTCAATCCTTGCTATGGTTGGGTAGCCTTCCCTTCTGTGGATTGTGTGGATTTTGGGTCTGATACGGTTTCTGGATAACGTAGTTTAAACCGATAAATTGTTGTTGCAGGTCACGTTGGACATCACCGGTCATGTCGTCACATATCCATTTGCAGGCTTTGTTTTTTGGTCTTTTTTGGTTTGTGCTGTCTTTGAATGACGTGAATCAAATTAGTTTCCCCGAGATGGCTCTACAATTCTCTGCAGCTCATCTCAGAACATTTAAAGGATCGTTCCGATTGGCTCCGGACACCTATAAATGGTGTGAACAACTTGGAGTTTTACGCCGACCGCGCTATATACATCGATCGCGGAAGAAACTTCGGAATTATCACCACTCGTCCTCCAATAATATTCCGGTTGTCTCTACCAACACCCGTGCGTCGGGCACAACCCAGCTGGAAAATCGATCCATTAACTTTGGAAATCTAAGATCATTGCGCTCTGATCCGGACCTCCGAACTTGCAGAGGCTCATCTTCAGACCTGCGATGTGCGCTGTTGAACACCCGCTCTCTAACTACTAAAGCATCAGTATTGAATGACATAATCACTGACACAAATCTGGACATGCTGCTTCTGACTGNGAGCCCTCTCCATTCCTATCCTCATATCCCTCGCGACATCTGGTACTGTGAGTTTCCCCTCTCTTTATCATTTTGTTGTGTCAATCCTTGCTATGGTTGGGTAGCCTTCCCTTCTGTGGATTGTGTGGATTTTGGGTCTGATACGGTTTCTGGCTAACGTAGTTTAAACCGATAAATTGTTGTTGCAGGTCACGTTGGACATCACCGGTCATGTCGTCACATATCCATTTGCAGGCTTTGTTTTTTGGTCTTTTTTGGTTTGTGCTGTCTTTGAATGACGTGAATCAAATTAGTTTCCCCGAGATGGCTCTACAATTCTCTGCAGCTCATCTCAGAACATTTAAAGGATCGTTCCGATTGGCTCCGGACACCTATAAATGGTGTGAACAACTTGGAGTTTTACGCCGACCGCGCTATATACATCGATCGCGGAAGAAACTTCGGAATTATCACCACTCGTCCTCCAATAATATTCCGGTTGTCTCTACCAACACCCGTGCGTCGGGCACAACCCAGCTGGAAAATCGATCCATTAACTTTGGAAATCTAAGATCATTGCGCTCTGATCCGGACCTCCGAACTTGCAGAGGCTCATCTTCAGACCTGCGATGTGCGCTGTTGAACACCCGCTCTCTAACTACTAAAGCATCAGTATTGAATGACATAATCACTGACACAAATCTGGACATGCTGCTTCTGACTGAAACCTGGCAGGTGCCTAACGACCTTTTCAACCTGAACCTCTTAACTCCGCCTGGGTACATCTACTTCTCTCAGCCGTGTCTTCATCGTAGAGGTGGAGGGCTGGCTGTAGTTTGCCGTGAGACTATTAAAATTTCCAAGATAGAGTTTCATGACGTTACAGCATTTGAATATCTCGCGCTGAAAATGACTGGTCAAATGTCACTGGCTGTAATCTTAATCTACCGACCTCCAAAATGTCCCTCTGATTTTTTCTCTGAGATTAGTGCGCTACTCACTCCTGTC
The DNA here is from genome assembly GCA_003317085.1 of Hucho hucho. Taxonomy (NCBI): domain Eukaryota; kingdom Metazoa; phylum Chordata; class Actinopteri; order Salmoniformes; family Salmonidae; genus Hucho; species Hucho hucho. Next base: position 43,486 of record QNTS01007306.1, read on the forward strand.
TGTGGTAACTATCCATCTGTTATTCTGCTTGGTGATTTTAACATACATGAAAACACTGCACATTGCAATGAATTGATGGCTGTACTGGACTGTTTCAACCTAACCCAACATGTAACTTTTGCTACTCACTCCAGGGGTCATATACTGGATCTCATATGTACATCTGGCTTAAATAATATTCTTGTTTGCAGCTCTGATTTTGCTTTTTCAGATCACAAATTCATAAGCTTCAGTTGTAGTTTTCCTATATCTATATCACCACTGAAGAAAATGCTGACCTATCGTAAAATCAATTCTGTGAATCCATCTTCTTTCTCTGCTTTAATAAGGGATTCTTCTTTGTCAGAATGTCTACTATTAAATTGTCCATCAGAAATCTGCTGTATATACAATAATGTCTTGTCTCAAATACTTGAGAGGCAGGCTCCTGTCATAACTAGACTGGTTCCATCTACTCGTGCCTCACCATGGTTCACTCCTGAACTACGAACGATAAAAACCGAGGGTCGCCGCCTAGAAAGACTATACAGGAAAACTGGACTTGTTGTCCACTCTTTGGCTTTTAAAGAACACTTGCTTAAGTACCGTACAGCCCTTAACGATGCAAGATCCTCTTATTTCACCTCTACCATTAGAAATTCCAAGTGCAGGCCCAAATCACTCTTTGCAATGGTTAGCAAACTCACAAATCCACCACAACATGTTATGTCGGGCTCTGTGGGGCTTGTAAATAGCTTTTTACAATTTTTCTCNCATAACACATATGATTAACTGTAGTTTGGCGTCCGGCGTTGTTCCAGCAGATTTAAAAATGGCTGCGGTAACGCCCATTCTTAAAAAATCAGGCCTAGACCACCTAAACATGGGAAATTACAGACCAATATCCAACTTACCATTCTTAAGCAAAGTCCTTGAAAGGGTTGTTGCTTCGCAATTGCGATCACATTTGGATATAAACGGTCTTTTTGAACCTTTTCAGTCTGGATTTCGCCCAGCTCATAGCACTGAAACTGCTCTTCTCCGGGTGGTTAACGACATTCTTTTGTCCATGGATGCAGGGCTGATAAACATCCTGATGCTTCTTGATTTAAGCGCTGCTTTTGACACAGTCTGCCATGAAATACTTATCTCTAGGCTTTCTGACATTGGTATCACTGGCTCTGCTCTTTCTTGGCTCATTTCCTACATTAGCGACAGAAAGTATTATATCACTATACAAGGGTTTAGATCTGCCACTGCTTCACTTACACAGGGTGTCCCTCAAGGTTCGGTTCTTGGCCCATTATTATTCATCATCTACATATATCCACTCGGTGATATCATACGCAGGCACGGACTTCAGTTCCATTGCTATGCTGATGATATTCAAATCTACCTCACCACCAGCTCTGATAGGTTATCTTTGCCTGACTCACTCACTGAATGTATCAGGGACATCAAGAAATGGATGTCCCTGAATTTCCTTAAACTGAATGATAATAAAACTGAGATATTATTGATTGGTTCTACTGCCTCAGCCAAAAGGATTGACCAGTCCTTTGATGTTGATGGAATCCACGTTAAGCCTTCGTCATTGATTCGTAACCTTGGTGTCTTATTCGATTCAACTCTATCTTTTGGCTCTCACATTTCTTCTCTTGTTAAAAACTCTTTTTTCCATCTTCGTAATATTGCTCGTCTCCGATCTTCTCTCACTTTAGCTGATGCTGAAACTCTAATTCATGCATTAATCACTTCACGCTTGGACTATTGCAATGCCTTACTTCTTGGTCTTCCCCAAAAACTTATTGCAAGATTACAGTATGTTCAAAACTCAGCAGCAAGAGTTCTCACCTCCATTAGGCGCTCTGTTCACATCACTCCTCTGCTTCATGACCTTCACTGGCTACCTGTGGCATCACGTATCCACTTTAAGGTATTGCTTCTAACTTTTAAAGCATTAAATGGTCTTGCTCCCCAATATCTCTCTGACTTACTCTATCCTTACCGCCCTGCTCGGTCCCTTAGATCAGCTGAACTTGGTTTGTTGACCGTCCCTCGTTTCCGGTTGTCCACTGTAGGTGGGAGGGCATTTGGTGTTAATGCTCCTCAACTATGGAATTCACTACCTCTTACACTACGCAATACCTCATCCGTGGGTGCATTCAAGATCCAGTTGAAGACATATCTGTTTGACATGCATTTTGGGTAGTGTGTATCCTATGTGACTGCGATGTATGTGTGGGTGTTCTGAATGTATTGTAATGTGCAATGTAAAGCGACCTTGAGCTATGGAAAGGCGCTATATAAATAAAACTTCTTCTTCTTCTTCTTTAATGCAGTACGCCGCAGGGTGTTTTTGTGCTGGTCAAGGGCAGTCTGGAGTGAACCGAGGGCTATATCTGTTCTTAGTTCTATTTTTTTGTTAAAGGGGCATGCTTATTTAAGATGGTGAGGAATACACTTTTAAAGAACAACCAGGCATCCTCTACTGACGGATGAGGTCAATATCCTTCCAGGATACCCGGGCCAGGTCGATTACAAAGGCCTGCTTGCAGAAGTGTTTTAGGGAGCGTTTGAGGGTGATGAGGGGTGGTCCTTTGACCGCGGACCCATAACGGACGCAGGCAATGAGGCAGTGATCGCTGAGATCCTGGTTGAAAACAGCAGAGGTGTATTTAAAGGGCAAGTTGGTCAGGATGATATCTATGAGGGTGCCCATGTTTACGGATTTGGGGTTGTACCTGGTAGGTTCTTTGATAATTTGTGTGAGATTGAGGGCATCTAGCTTAGATTGTAGGACTGCCGGGGTGTTAAGCATATCCCAATTTAGGTCACATAGCAGTACAAACTCTGACGATAGATGGGGGGCAATCAATTCACATATGGTGTCCAGGGCACAGCTGGGTGCTGAGGGGCGTCTATAACAAGCGGCAACAGTGAGGGACCTATTTCTGGGGAAATGGATCTTTAAAAGTAGAAGCTCGAACTGTTTGAGCATAGACCTGGATAGTATGACAGAACTCTGCAGGCTATCTCTACAGTAAATTGCAATTCCGCCCCCTTTAGCAGTTCTGTCTTGATGCCAATTTATATGTACATATTCTTATTCATTCCTCTACACTTGTGTGTATAAGGTAGTTGTTGTGAAATTGTTAGATTACTTGCTACACTCGCATTAACATCTACTAACCATGTGTATGTGACCATTTGATTTGATTTGTAATTGGGGACAGACATTTCCGCAATTTTGGTGGCCTTCCCAAGCCAGACATGGCTAGGACATCAGGGTTGGCGGAGTTATAAAGCAGTGAATAAAGCAAACTTAGGGAGGAGGCTTCTGATGTTAACATGCACGAACCCAAGGCTTTTACGGTTGCAGAAGTCAGCAAATAAGTCATTTAGTGCTTGGGAACATTGAATAAAAGGAGCAGATTTCTGGGCGTGGTAGGATAGATTCAGGGCATAGTGTACAGACAAGGGTATGGTAGGGTGCGAGTACAGTGAGGGTAAACCTAGGCATTGAGTGACGATGAGAGAGGTTGCATCTCTGGAGGCGCCAGTTAAGCTAGTTGCGGTCTCCGCATGTGTGGGATGTGGGACAAGGGGGCTATCTGAGGCATGTTGAGCAGGACTAGGGGCTCCGCAATAAAATAAAACAATGAGAGCTGCCCTAAACAACAGTAATTAAGGAAAGCTTTGACTATGTACAGACTCAGTGAGCATAGCCTTGCTAATGAGAGAGGCCGCCGTAGGCAGACCTGACTCTCAAGAGAAAACAGGCTATGTGCACACTGCCCACAAAATAAGGTGGAAGCTGAGCTGCACTTCCTAACCTCCTGCCAAATGTATGACCATATTAGAAACAAATATTTCCCCTAGATTACACAGGCCCACAAAGAATTTGAAAACAAATCTATTGGGTGAAAAACCACAGTGTGCCATCACAGCAGCAGTATTTGTAACCTGTTGCCAAAAGAAAAGGGCAACCAGTGAAGAACAAACACCATTGTAAATACAACCCATATTTAAGTTTATTTATTTTCCCATTTTCAATTTAACTATTTGCACATTGTTACAACACTGTATATTGCCATAATATGACATTTGAAATGTCTCTATTCCTTTAGAACTTTTGTGTGTAATGTTTACTGTTAATGTTATATTGTTTAGTTCACTTTTGTTTATTATCTATTTCACTTGCTTTGGCAATGTAAACATATGTTTCTCATGCCGATAAATCCCTTTAATTGAATTGAATTGAGAGAGAGTGAGGGGGGAGAGAAATAGAAGGGGAGATAGAGAGGGAGAGAAAAAGAGAGACAGAAGGATGAGAGGGAGACAGAGAGAGCGGGAGAGAGAGAGAGGTTGGGGAGAGAGAGGGAGATCTGGCACGGTGAGAAGCACGTGTATTACCGCCTCAGCAGGGAATGGGATCGTGGGATGGGCACTCTTAAGAGTGTTAAACGGTGTGAGCCTTCTCCAGAGACAGAGAGACAGTTAGATGGCACAGGCCTTGATCAGCAGACATGGTCTTATTCAGCGCTGAGGAGCCGAAGCTTTTGTGTGAGTCAGAGTATTTCTAAGGTCTGATGCATGCCCATGTCTTAGTCATCAGAGATGTGAAGTGAACTAAGGAATATGCTAAAACTGTGGGTTGTACCTTTATTCTCTTGTGGTATCATTTCATGTACAGATGCATTAGTCATTGCACTAGCTGGAGACAGAAGTGGGTGCTGCTGTACCCGCAGACAAAGCTTCAGTTTATCAAAATGGGTATTTCTGTCTGAGTTTCTATCAATGTTATCCATGCATTAAGACACAGGTAATTGAATACTTTAGAATAATAATACATTTAATATATCATATCTAAGTTAAATTATATAATGACGGGAGGTAATAAGCAGAGGCATTGTTTCGGTTTCTATCAAAATGTTGGTGTTACGTGTCCCTGTAAGGAGTGTGATCACAGTAGGCATGAAAACATTGGGATTAAAAGAGTGGCAGTGAAAAGCCAGTTAATTGGATTGGCTCTTAAGTGTGGCAAAATATCCTCCTCTATGTATAGCGTTGAAACAAAACGTCCTTTTTTCGTCATCCAAGTATTCATGCTGAGGCTTGTTTTTGTGAAGACAATAATCCTATTGCTATATGGCGGATGAGGTGTCAGTAGGAATGTGTTTATCGTGGTGGGAACAAATACATCAACCGGTTATGAGATTGGGTTCTGCATTACCTTTTAGATTTCCCCTCTTCTGAGATCAGCCGCAGAGGAGGGCAGCATGATTGTACTGCAAATACTGAAGATCTCGCTGAGGAGAATTTTTACTAGGATCCCTATTAGCTGACACCATAACATCAGCTAATCTTCCTGGGGTGCAACACTGGGGAGAGAGATATGCATGAGTCAAGCTGCCAGTTGGAAAAAACCTAATTGGCTATCTGCAGATGACATAACTGTGTTTTACACTAAGACGTATGGAGGGTGTATGTGAGAGGGTAAAGGTTGTCCCAGATCACAGAGTCAAACTGTACTGCTACACTGTCTCTACACTGGCAGTCCAATGTTAATTGGAAGGAGAGACCTACTGACACAAGTATTATGGTCTCTTCTCCTGTGTATTGCAGAGAGATTAGAAACAACACATGTTGTTTTCAACAAGAAAAATCCCACGTGGTCCTAGGGTTCAGAGAGAAAATGAAAATCGACATGGAGATAGTGGGAGGTGAGGAAGCCAGTGAACTCTAGTGAATGATGGCCACAATGACATCCCTGTGAACTGTAGAGAAACCCTGTGTACTGCATTCCCGCCGGTGTCTATTCCACAAATTACCACTGGCTAAATCTATGACGTTAAAATGCCTATTTACTCTGTTCCATCTGACTGCGCAATCCACTGACTCATCAGCCCAGCCAGGTTATTTATGAACTTGATCTTCACAATAAAATGCGTCTAGACATTATCTCATGTTTCTTTTAGACCAACATTTAGTCATAAAAAGGCAGAGATTTGTAGGTCTTATTTGTATAATCAATCAATCAATCACATTTATTTATAAAGCCCTTCTTACATCAGCTGATGTCACAGAGAGCTGTACAGAAACCCAGCCTAAAACCCCAAACAGCAAGCAATGCAGGTGTAAAAGCACGGTGGTTAGGAAAAACTCCCTAGAAAGGTCAGAACCTAGGAAGAAACCTAGAGAGGAACCAGGCTGTGAGGGGTGGCCAGTCCTCTTCTGGCTGTGCCGGGTACAGATTATGACAGAACATGGCCAAGATTTTAAAATGTTCATAGATGACCAGCAAGGTCAAATAATAATAATCACAGTGGTTGTCGAGGGTGCAACAGTTCAGCACCTCAGGAGTAAATGTCAGTTGGCTTTTCATAGCCGATCATTCAGAGTATCTCTACTGCTCCTGCTGTCTCTAGAGTTGAAAACAGCAGGTCTGGGACAGGTAGCATGTCTGGTGAACAGGTCAGGGTTCCATAGCCACAGGCAGAACAGTTGAAACTGGAGCAGCAGCACGGCCAGGTGGACTGGGGACAGCAAGGAGTCATCAGGCCAGGTAGTCCTGAGGAATGGTCCTAAGGCTCAGGGCCTCCGAGAGAGAGAGAGAAAGAAAGAAAGAGAGAAAAAGAGAATTAGAGAGAGCATGCTTAAATTCACACAGGACACCGGATAAGAGAGGAGAAATACTCCAGATATAACAGACTGACCCTATCCCCCCGACACATAAACTACTGCAGCATAAATACTGGAGGCTGAGACAGGAGGGGTCGGGAGACACTGTGGCCCCGTCCGACGATACCCCCGGACAGGGCCAAACAGGCAGGATATAACCCCACCCACTCTGCTGAAGCACAGCCCCCACACCACTAGAGGGATATCTCCAACCACCAACTTACCATCCTGAGACAAGGCAGAGTATAAACCTTGCTGTCTGTCTCTCCGACATTTGCAACATTGTTTCAATATTCAAATTCGATCTCCAGCCGTCCCATAGTAATGGTGAGTTATATACTGTATCTCTTGCCTTTGTTACTATGTCAAATAAAATATTGATACCATCCCTACCATCTCTACGCTACCATCCCTACCCTACCATCCCTACCCTACCATCCCTACCCTACCCTGATTGGAGTAAATTAACTACTTAGGGAGAAACGGCGCGCTAGCGGGCCGCTCCCGACACTACCCTGTGAAATGTAAAGCGCCAAATTCAAAATCCAAAAGTTGAATTATTAAACATTCATCAATATACAAGTGTTGCATAGTCATCAAAAGCATTGTCAGATTTCAAAAAATCTTTACGAGGAAAGCACAACATTTGATTGTTTGAGGATAGCACCTCCAATATTTATGCATTAGCATAAATTCATATCCAGCACGGGTCACACAAAACCCATATAAGAGCTAAAAAATATCACTTACCTTTAGAAGAACTTCTGCTGAGGGCTTCCCAAGTGTCCAACGAAGACATCCAATGGTTCTTTTGTTAGAAAAAGTAATTTATTATATCCATAAATCTCCGTTTGGTTGGCGCGTTATGTTCATAAAATCCACCGTTGAGTCACCCGTTGTACAGTGAAGAGAATGCGTTCAAATATACCTATCATCTTTGCACAAACAAATCAAACATCATTTATAATGCATCCTTAGCTATCCTTTAATTTACTCCAATCAGGGTAGGGATGGCACTAGCGCCCCACTGCTCCCTAATAGGTTAATGAATATTAGTGATAATAATGCACTCGGATGATATCATAAAGTGGGGCGCGCTCACAATCTCGCGCCCGAGAAAAGTTGTTGACAAATGTGGTCCCTTGACTATTTCCTCTTCCAATCAGTTCTGCTTAGTGCTAAAGCCTCCAAACACTGTATAAAGACTGTTGACATCTAGTGGAAGCCATAGGTACTGCAGTCTCAGTCCTACATAACATTGAATCCTATAAGCAGCTTGGAGAAAAAGGTCATCTACAAAAAAGAAATGCTAATCCGGATGGATTTTCCTCTGGTTTTCGCCTGCTATATCAGTTCTGTTATACTCACAGGCATTATCTTAACGGTTTTAGAAACTTCAGAGTTTTTCCTATCCAATAGTACTAATTATGTGCATATCCTAGTTTCTGGGCCTGAGTGGCAGGTATTTTACTTTGGGCACGCCGGACTCTCCAAAACCGACACCTCGGCTGCCGCTCCCTAAGAAGTTAACGGACAACAATACTTCTGCTGCTACTTACAGCAATTTCGCTCACATTTACTGTACCTGTAGTTAGTACATATATATACTTAATTTCCTCTTTCTTCAAGTGCTGGATTTTCACCCACAGCAGCCAATCCAACATTCATTCTGATCTTAACTCCAGCCCTCTGAGGTCCACAGATTAACCCATCTTTCCCAGTATAATGCCATTTTGTTGTATCCTTTCGCAATACATCCCTTCATTTTCCTGTGATGTCTTACAAGGGTCCTGAACCTTCCTATATGTAACATTTCTACTGATTTCCCAAAAAATAGTTACTTTACCCAACAGTATCTAATGATAGTGTTTTTTTAAGCCATTTATGATTTTTAATGGGTGGCAGACAGACAAATTATTTAATTTCTTCTTTAAAAGTAATTGTCTCTTCTAATTTTGTGCCAGAGCCGCAATGAGTTGGTTATAATTTTGTATTGAGCCTACACATCCACACACTGTTGTTAGTTGCTTGTGTGACATAATTTGACCATTCTTGTTTACAATGTCCTTCGTAAATATTATACCCTTCTTGTAATATATATATATATATATATATATATATACATATTTTTTTTTTTAAATACATTTTTCTCTATTAGTATATTGGAGTTTAGACATATTATTTGCTGTAATATTAGATCTACATTTATTTTTTTATTTTTTATACCTTTATTTTACTAGGCAAGTCAGTTAAGAACAAATTCTTATTTTCAATCACGGCCTAGGAACAGTGGGTTAACTGCCTGTTCAGGGGCAGAACAACATATTTGTACCTTGTCAGCTCAGCTTTTCTATGTTCAAATATTTTTTATTGAGCACACACAAGACTGGTGTAAAGGTATAAGAGACATGTGTATAATTCTTATCTAAACATAAAAGAGCAGACAGAAACAGCAAGGTGCACAGTAACTGATACAAAATAAGACAGAGAACAAGGACAGGTGGAAAGAAAGAGGGTAGATGTCACCCCTCCTCCCCATCACCC
>QNTS01007309.1:34650-45898 GCA_003317085.1 Hucho hucho
GTATTCAGACCCTTTACTCAGTACTTTGTTGAAGCACCTTTGGCAGCGATTACAGCCTTGAGTCTTCTTGGGTATGACGCTACAAGCTTGGCACACCTGTATTTGGGGAGTTTCTCCCATTCTCTGAAGATCCTCTCAAGCTCTGTCAGGTTGGAAGGGGAGCGTTGCTGCACAGCTATTTTCAGGTCTCTCCAGAGATGTTCGATTGGTTTTAATCCGGGCTCGTGCTGGGCCACTCAAGGACATTCAGAGACTTGTCCCGAAGCCACGCCTGCTTTGTCTTGGCTGTGTGCTTAGGGTCGTTGTCCTGTTGGAAGGTGACACTTTGTCCCAGCCAGACGTCCTGAGCGCTCTGGAGCAAGTTTCCATATAGGATCTCTCTGTACTTTCCTCTGTTCATCTTTGCCTCGATCCTGACTAGTCTCCCAGTCCCTGCAGCTGAAAAACATCCACACAGCATGATGCTGCCACCACCATGCTTTACTGTAGGGATGGTGCCAGGTTTCCTCCAGACGTGATGCTTGGCATTCAGGCCAAAGAGTTCAATATCGGTTTCATAAGACCAGGGAATCTTGTTTCTCATTGTCTGAGAGTCTCTAGGTGCCTTTGGCAAACTCCAAACGGAATGTGACTTTTACTGAAGAGTGGCTTCTGTCTGGCCACTCTACCATAAAGGCCTGATTGGTGGAGTGCTGCAGAGATGGTTGTCGTTCTGGAAGGTTCTCCAATCACCACAGAGGAACTCTAGAGCTCTATCAGAGTGATCATCAGGTTCTTGGTCACCTCCCTGTTCAAGGGCCTTGTCCCCCGATTGCTCAGTTTGGCGGGGCGGACAGCTCTAGGAAGAGTCTTGGTGGATCCAAACTTCTTCCATTTAAGAATGATTGAGGCCACTGTCTTCTTGGGGACCTTCAATGCTGCAGAAATGTTTTGTTACCCTTCCCCAGATCTGTGCTTCGACACAATCCTGTCTCAGATTCCACTGACATTTCCTTCGACCTCATGGCTTGGTTTTTGCTCTGACAAGCACCGTCAACTGTGGGACCTTATATAGACAGGTGTGCACCTTTCCAAATCATGTCCAATCAATTGAATTTACCACAGGTGGACCCCAATACAAGTTGTAAGAAAATCTCAAGGATGATCAATGGAAGCAGGATGCACCTGAACTCAATTTCGAGTCTCATAGCAAAGGGTCTGAATACTTAACTTAAATACTTAAATAACTAAAAAAATCTAAAATACCTGTTTTCGCTTTGTCGTTATGGGGCAGTGGGATGTCGTTATGGGGCAGTGGGATGTCGTTATGGGGCAGTGGGATGTCGTTATGGGGCAGTGGGATGTCGTTATGGGGCAGTGGGATGTCGTTATGGGGCAGTGGGATGTCGTTATGGGGCAGTGTGTGTAGATTGCTGAGGATTATTGTTTTTTAATACATTTTAGAATAAGGCTGTAACGTAACGAAATAGTCAAGGGATCTGAATATTTTCCGAAGGCATTGTATTTCCTAATGTGTGGCTCTGGCCGAAACCTCTCTTGGACAGTTTTGGCTGCATTTGCTGTACATGACAGAGTGGTGCAGGCTGCTGCTGTGCTGGCCTGTTGGGGGCGCTGTAACTGTCCTCCTGTGACGCAACCCCCACTTCCATACCTACCGATAACATGATTCTATAACACAAAGAAGTTCACTATCAGATTTCAAAAGAACACACCGACTTGTATGTCATCGTAAAGTTCCCAGCTTGTGTCTGATCTGTTCTGGTCAGCAGTGCTGGTTTGGTTTTATGTGACGTCGGGTTTCTGTGATTGCTTTTCTTGTGGAGTTTGTTTGTGCCGGTCTGTTGGTATATCAATCAATCAAATGTATTTATAAAGCCCTTCTTACATCAGCTGATGTCACAGTGCTGTACAGAAACCCAGCCTAAAATCCCAAACAGCAAGCAATGCAGGTGTAAAAGCACGGTGGTTAGGAAAAACTCCCTAGAAAGGCCAAAACCTAGGAAGAAACCTAGAGAGGAACCAGGCTGTGAGGGGTGGCCAGTCCTCTTCTGGCTGTGCCGGGTGCAGATTATAACAGAACATGGACAAGATTTTAAAATGTTCATAGAACAGGCAGAACAGTTGAAACTGGAGCAGCAGCACGACCAGGTGGACTGGGGACAGCAAGGAGTCATCAGGCCAGGTAGTCTTGAGGCATGATCCTAGAGCTCAGGTCCTCAGAGAGAAAAGAGAGAGAGAGCATACTTAAATTCACACAGGACACCGGATAAGAGAGGAGAAATACTCCAGATATAACAGACGGACCCTAGCCCCCCGACACAAACTACTGCAGCATAAATACTGGAGGCTGAGACAGGAGGAGTCGGGAGACACTGTGGCCCCGTCCGACGATACCCCCGGACAGGGCCAAACAGGCAGGATATAACCCCACCCACTCTGCCGAAGCACAGCCCCCACACCACTAGAGGGATATCTCCAACCACCAACCTACTACCCTGAGACAAGGCCGAGTATAGCCCACAAAGATCTCCCAGACAGGAAGATCACGTCAGTGACTCAACCCACTCAAGCGACGCCCCCCCCAGGGACGGCATGGAAGAGCCCCAGTAAGCCAGTGTCTCAGCCCCTGTAATAGGGTTAGAGGCAGAGAATCCCAGTGGAGAGGGGAACCGGCCAGGCAGAGACAGCAAGGGTGGTTCGTTGCTCCAGTGCCTTTCCGTTCACCTTCACACTCCTGGGCCAGACTACACTCAATCATAGGACCTACTGAAGAGACGAGTCTTCAATAAAGACTTAAAGGTTGAGACCGAGTCTGCGTCTCTCACATGGATAGGCAGACTATTCCATAAAAATGGAGCTCTATAGGAGAAAGCCCTGCCTCCAGCTGTTTGCTTAGAAATTCTAGGGACAGAGAGGAGGCCTGCGTCTTGTGACCGTAGCGTACGTATGTACGGCAGGACCAAATCGGAAAGATAGGTAAGAGCAAGCCCATGTAATGCTTTGTAGGTTAGCAGTAAAACCTTGACATCAGCCCTTGCCTTAACAGGAATTCAGTGTAGAGAGGCTAGCACTGGAGTAATATAATCAAATGTTTTGGTTCTAGTCAAGATTCTAGCAGCCGTGTTTAGCATTAACTGAAGTGTATTTAGTGATTTATCCGGGTAGCCGGAAAGTAGAGCATTGCAGTAGTCTAATCTGGAAGTGACAAAAGCATGGATTCATTTTTCAGCCAAATTTTTTGACAGAAAGTTTCTGATTTACGTAGATGGAAAAAAGCTGTCCTTGAAACAGTCTTGATATGTTTGTCAAAAAAAGAGACCAGGGTCCAGAGTAATGCGAGGTCCGTTTTATTTGAAATGACTGTACAACCATCAACATTAATTGTCAGATTCAACAGAAGATCTCTTTGTTTCTTGGGACCTGTCTTGTGGAGTTACCCTCTGAGTGCTTTGCTCTGCATGGTGTTGTTCTGTTGTTACTCCAGAGGAGGACATGTTGGTCAGTTACTCCAGAGGAGGACGTCATCCTAGCCTGGTTCCAGATCCGTGCTCCTCTGCTCTTCCTATTGTCATCCTAGCCTGGTTCCAGATCCGTGCTCCTCTGCTCTTCCTATTGTCATCCTAGCCTGGTTCCAGATCCGTGCTCCTCTACTCTGCATGACTGAGAGTAATGACTTGATTATAGGAAGAGACACTGCAATGTATCATCATGTGACTTCTTTCCTCAATGGCCTGAAGGTTTCTGTTGTTCAGCGTCATGTTGTCAGGATAAAGCATGGCCATCATGTCTTATGCAACCTATGGGCACCTTTAGAACTTTAGCTGAAGTTTCTAACGGTAACCAGTCCTTTGGGTTAAGGGTACATTTCTTGGCAAGTATTGTTTTAGTTGTGGAAATCTGGATAGGCAAACAGACATCTGAGTTACTTGTCTGGGTCCCCACATCACCCAACAAGGCTACTCCAGACGGTAGTACCTGCTTTCTGCTCCCTGTTTAAACCAGGCCTTGATGCTGAGGACAGGACTACTAGCACTACACATGTACTCCCATTTCAAATTCAGGAATGTACAACTACTAGCCTGGGTGCCAGTCTGTTTGTGCTATCACTCATTGTCATGCCAAGGACAGCGGTGGAGTTGGTAAGAGTACGTCAACAGATCTGGAACCAGGCTATAGAACTACTGTACCTGGTTGGTTGTAACAGAGCTCATTTCTGTAAGCACAGCAGTCTGTGGTTGTGAAACTAAAGCAGACGTTGGTCCTGCATGCAGTACATCTGCTCTTGTGGTCTGTTAAATGGCATGTCCTTATATTGTGTTCTTCTGAAATCAACATCCTTTCCCATCCTCTCTCTGTTGTGACAGGGCGAGGACCAGTGACCGCTGACTGTCTCCACCGGGGCTCCAGCCTCCTCCTGATCTGGCTGNNNNCATTGTTTTAGTCTCTTCTTACGTTGTCCATTCTATTTTGCTTTGCATCTAGGTTAAAAAGGCAGGCAGACAGAGATCTGAACTAGGCCTGCTATGCATTGCCAATCTGTAATGCTGTTCATGTGTTTTCAGAGGGCAAAATGAAATGTTATATTTTTTTATAAGAAATGACTTGAAATGTCCTACCATGTCTGAGGACAGAAGTTAAGTGACATGTAATGTTTCCATGATGTACATACTGTACTTTTAAGAAGTGAAACAATATTTTTCATTGTACAAAAATGGAAACAGGCATTATATTTGGTTTAAAAGACAAACAAAATTTCATGACCAGTTTCTTTTGAATGAAATTGTCAAGTATACATTTCCTTTATGTAAAAGTGTAATCTAAGAATAAACTGGTTTTATCTAGTTTCCTTAAATGGCTTAATAACCTTTGAAGTTTAATTCCTCTTGTATTGCTGGGCTACACAGCAACTAGCTTTTCAAATGTCTATTTCAACCATCAGACTACACTCTCCAGGGTTCAAATGTTTTAGTCCCGTTCACATCCATGACCAATCTCCTTAGCAACAGAATCTGGGAAACACCTCAATTACAAGCACTATAGACAGCAAACATGGTTAATATTTGCCGTTGCTCGTTTTTTGGGGATAAAATGTGATTTTTGTTTACAAAAATCAAATGTAATAAATCCTGTTTATCTTGAACAAATATAAATGAAACAAGATTTTCATCCCTATTGATGTTTGTTTTGAACTGAAAGGACAAATTGGAAGGACAAAGTTTACATACAGTATATTATGGAAATGATAAATGAGCCCCATTGAACACAAATTAAGGCTGGTCTTCACACCACATGAGGGACAGTTTTACTGTGTGTGTTGCAAATGTATTTATTGCACCGTCTTCTGTCTTTCTTGGGTCCACACACATCGCAGCGCTTCTTCTTGTTGCTACCGGCTGTAGTCTAGAACGATGAAAACACTTTGTTCAGGAATTTTACTCACATATATAGTTACAGTAGGCCAAGGTAGAAGAGTCAGACACATGCAACATCACTCACACTTACTTCCGGTATTGGAGTTGTTGGTTCTGTGGGTCAGGCGGATGGGGCACCAGCATCCTCCTCCTCCCGATGGCTGCAGAAGCTGGGGTCCTTGGGATATGTTGCCTCCTCTGGATTTGAGGTCTAACCAAGGCCTTGCCCAGCTCCTCGAGAAAGAGCCGTCTCCTCTGGAGCTTCCCTCTGTTCCAATCTGGGTTTAACGCCATCCAGATGACAAACACGTATGCTGAGATGTCCAAGAATATCACAAGTGGCCAGCGTAGGGTTCTTCTTTTGCAGCTGTAGCCAGTCACCAGCTTGTCTAACCTTGCCTCTAGGACACTAGAGACGTGTCGGCCGTGTACACAAACTTAGAGGAATTGATAGGCCTGTTGATAGGTCTGTTCTGTGTATTGAACAGCTGAGATGGGAGTTCTGGCTTGTTTGTTCGTACTGTCCCTACTATCGTCAGTTTCCTCTTGAGGAGCTCCTGTCCCAGCTTGTGTGAAGCAAAGAAGTTCGTGCATATGATGTTGTGGTGACGGAGTCCCTGTGTCACGTCCAGAACAGTCCACATCCCTTGGTTCTTCTCGGGCTCCTCCATCTGGCTTCCCCATATACACTTGCAAGTTCCACACATATGATGAAGCAGCAGCCCAGCTCGATTCCATATTTTGCAGGTTTAGACAGTATGTACTGCCGGAGGTTGTAAAACAGGGGAAGGCGGTCCACCCATTTGTCCCACACTGACCTGATTGCAGCTAGCTTGTCTCTCTGCCGCCGAGCTGGTCTGGTGTCTCGGTTATTGAAGTGGATAATCCTGGAAATAATGTGGAAGTTTTCCAGAGACATTGTTGCACAGAAAAGTTCTCATTGGATCTGAAAACACCAGCAAGGATAAGAACCCCAAAGTTTGCATGTAAATGAGTTTGGTCCATCTCTCTCCAAAAACACACCTTCCCTCCAAATTAGTGCAGTCCAGAATGATTTTCTGGATGGTGCCTGGGATGACCAGTTCAAAAGAAGACTATGTCCTGCACATTCGTAACCGCCATCCGCGTCAACCCTGGTTGCATCCTTTGGCAGCCATGCGGAGTGGCTCATTCCTTGGGCAAGACCATTCAATTTCTTAAATCTTCCAAAGTGGAAGATGCTTCACTCTACAAAAAATATTTCTAAGGGCCTCTGATTAGAGAATTTTTGCCATGATTGAGTGGTGGTAAGGAGCCATGCACAGCTATTTATTTGTTGTGTCCCTCCACCAATTTGTACCTGGCTGGGAGTAGAGTGTGGGGAAATACTGCATTTGTTTGTATTGTAATGACATTGTACAGGTTCCCGCAAGACATTGTGTAGTTTCACACACTAAAGGGTAAAGAGGGAGACAGACATGTTGCTATGTTGAAACAGCCGGCCCGGGGAGGAGGAAGACAGTGAAGGCACACAGCGAACCCCGTTTCATTCTACTTGTTTTCACCCACCCACACACTACCCTCTGGTCCACCACATATCATATAAATGTGTAGAGGGGTGCACAATGTACACTCCATGAAAATGTGTTTATTTTACATGTTCTTCACAGAAAATGAACCAAGGCCAATGAATCTCTTTTTTTCAACCTATTTGTTGTATCATATTTCATGGAGGGTGTCAGCTGACAATAGCTTCATGAATGAACGAAGGTTCTGTCCCTAATGGCACCCTATTCCCTATAGAGGGCACTACTTTTGACTAGGTCAAAAAGCACCATATTCCCTATAGACCAGGTCAAAAGTAGTGCCCTATATAGGGGCGCACACATTCTCTACAAAGACTGCATTAACTGACACAGGACACCAGAGAAGATTTAATACTTTTAATAACCAGACAGTAAATATTGATTCTCATCACCAGGGAAGGTAATGACAACCACTAGGCACACTTCAGGACTATAAACCTGGACTCATTGCTGTCATCCATTTTCTAAGCATTCAGACCAATCTATAATCTGGGTTGAGTCACCAATTTCTGGAGGGGGGGCGGTTCCACTGGGTGATTTAGAAGAGTGCAGGGGGGATGCCACTGCCAAAGAGAAGCCTCCATGATGCTGGTATCCTCCACTTTGGCTGCATCTGGGCCTATGAAGGATGGAATAGGCATGTATAAACGGGACATTAATAACTAATATCCTGTGTTTCAGAGGCATGGCTGACCAACGACAAGGATAATATACAGTTAGCTGGTTTTTCTGTGCCTCGGCAAGACCGAACAGCAGCCTCCGGTAAGATCAGGGAGGGGGTGGTGTGTGTGTGTGTGTCTCTGTCAACAGCTGGTGCGCAATCTCTAATATAATGGAAGTCTCGAGGTTTGAGTGCCTCATGATAAACTGTAGACTGTACTATTTCCCAACAGAGTTTATCTATGTTCTTCGCAGCTGTTTACCACCAACGAGCTGTATAAGGGCATAAGCAAACAAGAAAATGCTCACCCAGATGCGGCGCCCTTTAAACAGGTTAACATTCACAAGGTCGCAGGGCCAGATGATCAGATTACCAGGATGTGTACTCAGAGCATGCGCTGACCAGCGGGGAAGTGTCTTCATTAACATTTTCACCCTCGCCTGTCTGAGTCTGTAATACTTACATGTTTCAAGTAGACCAACATAGTGCCTGTGCCCAAGAAAGGTCATGGCTCACATCAACACCATTATCCCGGAAACCCTAGACCCACTCCAATTCGCATACTGCCCCAACAGATCCACAGATGATGCAGTCTCAATCCACACTGCCTTTTCCCACCTGGACAAAAGGAACACCTATGTGAGAATGCTGTTCATTGACTACAGCTCAGCGTTCAACACCATAGTGCCCTCCAAGCTCCTCTGCACCTGGATCCTGGACTTCCTGACGGGCCAACCACAGGTGGTGAGGGTAGGCAACAACACATCCACCACACTGATCCTCAACACGAGGGCCTCTCAGGGATGCGTGCCTAATCCCCCCCCTGTACCTCCCACCGCATGGCCACGCACAACTCCAACACCTTCATTAAGTTTGCCGACAACACGACAGTGGTAGGCCTGATAACTGACAATGATGAGACTGACCTCCTCCGTATAGGCTGAGACCTGAAAATGTGGTGCCAGGACAACAACCTCTCCCTCAACATGAGAAAGACAAAGGAGCTGATTGTGGACTACAGCAAAAGGAGGGCATGCCTCCATTCACGTTGACGGGGCTGTAGTGGAGTGGAACAGGTCGAAATCTTGAAGTTCCTTGGTGTCCACATCACTATGGATCAATCATGATCCAAACACAACACAGTCGTGAAGTGGACACGACAACACCTATTCCCCCTCAAGAGGCTGAAAAGATTTGGCATGGGTCCTCAGATCCTCAAAAGGTTCTACAGCTGCACCATCGAGAGCATCCTGCCTGGTTGCTTCACCACCTGGTATGGCAACTGCTCGGCATCCCACCGCAAGGCACTAGAGGGTAGTGTGTACAGCCCAGTACATCACTGGGGCCGAGCTTCCTGCCATCCAGGACCTCTATACCAGGCGGTGTCAGAGGAAGGCCCTAAAAAAAAATGTCAAAGACTCCAGCCACCCCAGTCATAGACTGTTCCCTCTGCTACCGCACGGCAAGCGGTACCGCAGCACCAAGTCTAGGACCAAAAGGCTCCTGAACAGCTTCTACCCCCGAGCCATAAGACTGCTGAACACTTAATCAAATGGCCACTGGACTATTACATTGACCCCCTTATTATATTCGGATTACGCGGACTCACTGGACTCTAACCACACACACACACACCGCTACCTACATATTACCTCGTCTAACCTGCACATTGACTCGGTACCGGTACCCACTGTATATATCGTTATTTTATTGTGTTTCTATTTTCGCTTTGGTTTATTAGCAGATGTTGGGTTAAGGGCTCCTCAGTCAGCATTCCACAGTAATGTCTACACCGGTTATATTCGGCACGTGTGATTCTGCTGATGGTCACTATTTCAGAGGGTGTACTTGTTTTCCCTACTTAACTTAGTTGAATGCACTGACTGAGTTTCTCTGGATAGGACCGTCTTCTACATGATGTCAAGACTTCCACAAGCAACCATAACATCATATGGCTGTACTCATACAGCGGTACTTACAGGTGCATCCACTAGGTGGAGCCAGGTGTTGAGGTGGTTGAGGAGAGTGAAGGCGTCTGGGATGTTGTCTCCTTCAGAGCAGAAGATCAGCACCACCACCAGAGGAATGTCCTCAGCACAGCTGGAACACAGAGACAACACCATGGAGAGGAATGTCCTCAGCACAGCTGGAACACAGAGACAGCACCATGGAGAGGAATGTCCTCAGCACAGCTGGAACACAGAGACAGCACCATGGAGAGGAATGTCCTCAGCACAGCTGGAACAGAGAGACAGCACCATGGAGAGGAATGTCCTCAGCACAGCTGGAACAGAGAGACAGCACCATGGAGAGGAATGTCCTCAGCACAGCTGGAACACAGAGACAACATGGATAAAACCTTAAAGCCGCAATATGTAACTTTTTTGGCAACCCAACCAAATTCACGTGAGTTAAACATTTGTCCTTCTCATTGAAAGCCAGTCGAAGACGCGGTAGATCTGTCCTTCTCATTGAAAGGTACATATGTTCTATGTGCACTATTTCTATACTTCTCATTCTTAAATGTAGTTTTTGCGTCTTACTTTCTGTTTGGTACACCAGCCTCGAACATCTGGAAATACAATATGGTTATGGAAAAGATATCACAGTTTAGATGGTACAATGATTCTCTACACAACGACTCGCTTGTTTTGTCACAAACTCAAATTTGGTGAACTATTACAACCAGGAAATGGAGCTTTCTGCATAGTGCACCTAAAATAACTTTTTGTGCAAGGTCAGCATATTCCTCTTCATCAGATGTAGTGTTCAGCGTTCCACCCTGCATGTGTGAGGATGCTATAGCCAGTCTAATGTCTATGACCACCTACTAAACCCATCCCCTGCAGTTCAAGGTAGAACAGAAGTTGTCCCCATAACCACAGACCTAGAATCAGATCACCCTTAGCCACACTCCTAACCATAACCATCATATGGGTAAAAAACAAATATGATCCTTGTATCAGTGTTCAGAGGTGACTTCTGCCCACATCCCGGTCAGTCTGTCCTGTACCTGTCAGTGAAGAGGCCTTTAGTGGCGCCCCCTCCAGGTATATACAGGCGCTGCTCTGAGTCAGTAACTCCAGGGAAGGTAGATACTGTCTCCATCTCCCTCCACTCCATCTCCTTCAGCCTGTCACCAGTCACCTTCTGCATGGAGGGAGTCTGCAGGTAACGCAGGGGAGTGCTGCAAGCAAGCAAGGGGTTAATCATCATTGGTGGAATATTGGAACATGGACAATGATATCGAAATACTTTTTATATATTTTATGTAGGATTTGTCAGCTCTCTGCCATGCACTCAAGATATTCATGTGACAAATGGAATGGAAAAAAAGTCTAGTTGAATATATTAATTTTGGTAGCTAGCAGTTGTGTACCCCAGTAGCTGTTGGTCATCCCTCTGGTAAGCATGACTGCTGGACAGCAATACAGTTCTGGAGAAACCACTGGCTTTGATCCAAGACACCATCAGCTTACAGAACTTCTTGGACTTTGTCTGCAACAGAAAGGACCTTTGATTTATATGATAGTAAAAAGACAAGTTCTCCTCTCCCAAGTTAAAAACCATAAGTTGGACAGCATAACCATGTGAAACCAATGTCAGTGAGC
>QNTS01007311.1:16057-36590 GCA_003317085.1 Hucho hucho
GGGGGGGGGGGGGGGGACTCTGCTTTCCATTGTTGGACTCAAGAGTTTTCACACCTCTCACTTCACACAAAGATTATTGCCTTTTAATTTTAGCCTTCAGCGGTAGGTTCAGACAACGTTACTCACTCAGTGTTGTGTTGAATGTTTTTTCCAGGTTCCGCTGTGTTTTGGTTTGTTAGAAGTTTTTTTTCTTGATAGTCCTTGGTAGTAAGAATCCATTCAGGTAATTTTGTCCAAAATCAAGGATTTAGGTGTGGAATTGTAGGTTTGGATTGAATGTTTTTTTTTTTATGTTGAGGTTAGTATCCTGTATAAGTCCAAGATGATCTACATTTATCCAACTCTAATTGTATATTTCTGCAGAAGATCTCAGGAGTCCATGCTTTCTCTGTGTGTGTCTCTCTCTCTCCTGTTGGTTTGGCTTTGTCCCAGAGTGAGAGAAGAGACGAGAGTAGTGGTTGGCTGGAGAAACAGAAAGCAGAAGGACCTGGGTTATAGCTGTGACTGAAAGAGAGAGAGAGAGTCTATTAAAACTCCCTCTGTGGGGGAGGAGACCAACGGGGAGGGACGGGGGGAGTAGGAGGAGAGGATTCCATCTTGGAAACAGGAGACACCAACCATCTGAGCCATTTTGTCAAATAAATTTGACTGAATTAACTATCCCTTCTATTCCCTTCATATAGTGCACTACTTTTGACCAGGGCCCATAGGGAATAGGGTGCCATTTGGTAGACAGCCTGTGAGTCTAACTAAAACAAGCTCCATGCTCCGTCTACAAAGCCACTGCTTGTTGATACTCCTATACTACTACTGTACGCTCACCCAGAGACGGAAATCTCAAAACACATGTGTTACTGAAGAAAAACCTTTGTCGTTTTTTGTAAGCCCCACCTAGTGGTAAGCAGACAGGCGGTGCATATTGGGGTAGGGCCCGTGGGGGATTTTATTTGCCCCCCCCCACACGTTTTCTGAGTGAAATGAATTGTTTTGTTTTTATTGTTGGACATACAAGACTTTATAAAACACCAGCAAATCGTCTCCAAGTGATCTTACGTTTTTGTTCCAGTATTCCCCACGCATAGAGAGATACAGTGTCTTCAGAATGTATACACACTTTATTACTTTTTCCACATTTTGTTGTATAACAGCATTTTAAAATGGATTTACATTAAGCTTTTGTGTCACTGGCCTACTACATACAGTGGGCACCCCTGACTGGCACCCCTGACTGGCACCCCTGACTGGCAAAGCACAAACAATACTTTTAACAATATAAACAATATCATTATAGAGAGAAACTCAAAATAACAACATGTGAGAAATACTGTACTTTATTAATGTTTCAATGGAACCCACCAAAATCATACAAATATTTAAGATCGAATCCCCGAGCTGACAAGTTAAAAATCTGTAGTTCTGCCCCCTGAACAAGGCAGTTAACACACTGTTCCCTGATAGGCCGTCCTTGAAAATAAGAATTTGTTCTTAACTGACTTGCCTAGTTAAATAAAAACAAACACCTCTGGCAAGGATAACAGCATGGAGTCTTTTCCTGTAATGTTTGACAAGGTTAAGGAACACATTTGGAGGGATTCTGGACCATTCCTTTATGCAGATCCTTTCAAGATCCTTCAACATTCTTGGGTTTGTTCTTATCAGCTGCCCTCTTCAACTCAGCCCACAGGTTTTCGATTGGATTGAGGTCCGGCGACTGAGATGGCCATGGCAGAACATTGATTTTGTTGCCACAGAACCATTTCTGTGTGGGTCTTGAGGTATGTTTCGGGTCATTGTCTTGTTGGAAAGTCCACCTACGGCCAAGTCCCAGCCTTCTGGCAGAGGCAACCAGTTTGTCAGATACTTGGTGGAATTCATTATGCCAACCTTCTTTGCCAGTGCCCCTGGACCTCTGGAATTAAAACAGCCCCAAAACATCATTGACCCACCACCATATTTCACCGTGGGTATGAGGTTCCTCTCCTTGTATGCATCTCTGTTTTGACGCCAAACATGCCGATGCTGTATCTGACCAAAACGTTCAATTTTGGTCTCATCTGACCAGATCACCTTCTTCCAGTCATAATTTAAATGACGTTTGTGTCTGTGTCTTGGGGTTCAGAAAGGGCTTTCTTCTGGCAGCCCTTCCAAACAGCCTGTGGTTGTGGAGGTGGCGTCTGATGGTGCTTTTTGAAACCAAGACGCCACCAAGGCCTGCAATTCTTTCCCAGTGATTCTTGGGGATTGTGTTGCTTCTCTCACCATCCTCCTCCCTATCCTGGGGGGAAAAATGCATTTGCGTCCTCCACCCGTGAGTTTTTCAACTGTTCCATATCTTTAAAAAAATGTTTAATAATTGCCCTGACAGTGCTCAGTGGTATATTCAATCGTTTGTGGATCTTCTTGTAGCCATTAGCAGATTTATGAAGGTCTACGATCATCTGTCTCTTTTTGAACTGCCAGTTCTTTTGTTTTCTTCTTCTTCTTGTGTAGGTTACCTCATTTTTATACCCTAGTGAAACAGGAAGTGATGTAATGGCTCAATATAGTTCCTTAAGACTTAGAATTGAATTCCTGGTTTAATTTTGGTAGATGTTATTTACAATAATCTGTAGGGGTGCCATTAATTGTGAAACCTTGATTTGGAGGACATTGATTTTTAATTAAATCAATTAATGATTTTGATGGGTTCCATTGAAACATTAAAATAGTACAGTATGTCTTGCATGTTTGTATTTTGAGTTTATCTCTATAATTATATTGTTTATATTTTTCTAAGTATTGTTTGTGCATTGCCAGTCAGGGGTGTCAGTAATTTTGGAGCTCACTGTACAATACCCCGTTACTAATTAAAATGTGTGCTTGCATGTGTGTGTGTGTGTTTACAGCTGTGTGTGTGCTAGTCCCTCTGGTGTGTTTTCTGTGCCACATGCCTCAGGGTCCAGTTGCCGTATGTTTGGACAGAGAGGAATGGAAACAGACAGGCTTAGGTTTCAATCTGTGATACCATACCACCCTGCATGTCTGGCCCTTCTCAGCCCTTGACAAGGGCAAGGGTCACAGCTGTGTGGCAGACCGGTGTGGGCTTGGCCTATGTCACCACACCATCATTCCAGCCACCAGGGTGGATGGAGCATAGCTGTCCACAGCCGTCAGTCATTTCTGAATTCCAAATCGACCGTCTGACTGACTACCCCTAGACCACTATATACAGATGGTCTCTGTTGATAGAACCACTTGATACAGATGGTCTCTGTTGATAGAACCACTATATACAGATGGTCTCTGTTGATAGAACCACTATATACAGATGGTCTCTGTTGATAGAACCACTTGATACAGATGGTCTCTGTTGATAGAACCACTATATACAGATGGTCTCTGTTGATAGAACCACTATATACAGATGGTCTCTGTTGATAGAACCACTATATACAGATGGTCTCTGTTGATAGAACCACTTGATACAGATGGTCTCTGTTGATAGAACCACTTGATACAGATGGTCTCTGTTGATAGATCCACTTGATACAGATGGTCTCTGTTGATAGANCATACAGAGATACCTAGAGAGGAGAGCAGCGCTAACATACAGAGATACCTGGAGAGGAGAGCAGCGCTAACATACAGAGATACCTGGAGAGGAGAGCAGCGCTAACATACAGAGATACCTGGAGAGGAGAGCAGCGCAAGCATACAGAGATACCTAGAGGAGAGAGCAGCGCTAACACACGTGTGTGCGTATGCGTGTGTCTCACCACAGTCCGCGATTTTCCATAAATAAAATATTTTTAAATCCTATTTTACTGCTTGCATGAGTTACTTGATGTGGAATAGAGTTCCATGTAGTCATGGCTCTATGTAGTACAGTGCACCTCCCATCATCTGTACTGGACTTGGGGATTGTGAAGAGACCTCTGGTGGCATGTCTTGTGGGGTATGTGTGGTAGTTGTTTGAACAAACAATTCGGTGCTTTTAACATGTCAATACCTCTCACAAAGACAAGTAATGATGCAGTCAATCGCCCACTCTGACAGAGCTCCAGAGTTCCTCTGTGGAGATGGGAGAACCTTCCAGAAGGACAACCATCTCTGCAGCACTCCACCAATCAGGCCTTTATGGTAGACCAGCCAGACAGAAGCCACTCCTCAGTAAAAGGCACATGACAGCCCACTTGGAGTTTGCCAAAAGGCACCTAAAGGACTTCCAGACCATGAGAAACAATATTCTCTGGTCTGATGAAACCAAGATTGAACTCTTTGACCTGAATGCCAAGTGTCACGTCTGGAGGAAACCCAACACCATCCCTACGGTGAAGCAAGGAAGTGGCAGCATCATGCTGGGAGACTAGTTTGGATCGAGGCAAAGATTAACGGAGTACAGAGAGATTCTTGATGAGCACTCAGGACACTCAGGACCTCAAACTGGGGCGAAGGTTTACATTCCAACAGGACAACGACCTTAAGTACACAGTGAAGACAACGCAGGAGTGGCTTCCGTACAAGTTTCTGAATGTCCTTGAGTGGCCCAGCCAGCGCTTGGACTTGAACCCGATCTAACATCTCTGGAGAGATCTGAAAATAGCTGTGCAACAACGCTCCCCATCAAACCTGACAGAGCTTGAGAGGATCTGCAGAGAAGAATGGGAGAAACTCCCCAAATACAGGTGTGCCAAGCTCCTAGCGTCATACCCAAGAAGACTCAAGGCTGTAATCACTGCCAAATGTGCTTCAAGAAAGTACTGAGTAAAGGGTCTGAATACTTATGGAAATGTGTTAATTCCGTTTTTTTATTTGTATACATTTGCTAAAATTTCTTTAAAAAATGATTTTGCTTTGTCATTATGGGGTATTGTGATGTCATTATGGGGTATTGTGATGTCATTATGGGGTATTGTGATGTCATTATGGGGTATTGTGATGTCATTATGGAGTATTGTGGTGTCATTATGGGGTATTGTGATGTCATTATGGGGTATTGTGATGTCATTATGGGGTATTGTGTGTAGATTTATGAGGGGGGGAAAAACAATTTAATCAATTTTAGAATAATGCTGTAACATAACAAAATGTGAAAAAAGTCAAGGGGTCTGTATACTTTCCGAAAGCACTGTATCTGTACTGTTAGTCCTCCCATTTCCTTTGTTAATATGGACTCTTTTGACCTAAATTGCTTTTGTATTATAGATGAGTACTGAACTTAATGGCCTCTAAAGGTACATTCAAAAGTGTCCCATACAATAAGGGAATCTGCTGTACCTATGTTATGTCGGTAAAAGCCAGGTATACTTTCTTCTGTCCTAGTTATAAACAAGTTATCATCCAATACGCTTTGATTAAATGTTCAATATCCTCGCCCACGTGGAAATTCTGTGAGAGTAATATTTATGCCAATTATGTGATGGTCCGACCGCAGTCTGTCCCCTATTAACACTTTTTTAATAAATCCTGTTAGGGCTAGGGGGCAGTGTTCGGAAGTACTGAGAGCCTGACGTGCCCAAAGTAAACTGCCTGTTACTCAGGCCCAGAAGCTAGGATATGCATATAATTGGTAGTATTGGATAGAAAACACTCTGAAGTTTCTAAAACTGTTAAAATAATGTCTGTGAGTATAACAGAACTGATATGGCAGGCGAAAACCAGAGGAAAATCTATCCGGAAAAATGTGTTTTTTTTGTGTCCGTTTTTCCATTGACTTGCTATTCACTATAGAGGGAATTATCTCCCAGATTGCAGTTCCTATGGCTTCCACTAGATGTCAACAGTCTTTAGACATGGTTTCAGGCTTGTTTTTTGAAAAACGAACAAGAAATAGCAGTTCTGACAAGTGGCTGTTGGAACTGACACTACTCTTTTGCGCGCGTGACTGTGTGCACGCTCTTCGCTATTTTTCTTTTCTATTGAACAGGTTATTGTCCGTCTGAAATATTATAGTTTATTTACATATTAGGGTACCTGAGGATTTCCTATGTCTGTATGTTGAACGAGTGGAACGGGTGGATTACTGAACAAAACGTGCCAATCAAACAGAGTTTTTTGGATATAAAGAGGGACTTTATCGCACAAAACGACCATTCCTGGGACCCGTGGGATTGCAACCAGAGGAAGATCTTCAAAGGTAAGTGATTTATTTTATCGCTATATTTGATTTTGCAATGCCATTGCTGATTTGAAATATATTTATATGCAGGAAGTATGCAGGGCGCTGTCCTCAGATAATCAAATGCTATGCTTTCGCCATTAAGCCTATTGTAAATCGGACAACATGGTTCGATTACCAAGATTCTAAGCTAAAGAATGGTGTACAACACTTGTATTTTCATGAATGTCTAATATTACTATTTTTGTAATTTGAATTTGGCGCCCTGCATTTCACCAGATGTTGTCGTAGGTGGACCGCTAGCGTCCCACCGATCCCTAAGAAGTTTTAAACTTTTGGTGCAAACTAGAATGACATAAGAAAGTTATCACCTCCATGTTTAACTCACTAGGTTAGGATATTTAAGCCTCCATCTATCCACTAGTTCCAATGTATCCATAACATTCATGATTTCCTTAAGTGCATGAGGGTGATAGTTTGTAGTGTGATTTCCTTTATGGTCCATTGAGGTATTTAAAACAGTATTAAAATCTCCCACCATAATAATAGAGTCTAGTGTTGCTTGTAGGGTTGATCAATTATTATATATATTTTCAAAGAAGCTTTGGATCATCATTATTTGGACCGTATAGGTTAATAAGCCATATCTGTTTATGGTCCAGTAACGTATTTAAAATCATCCATCTACCTTCAGGATCTGTTTGGACAATTTGCACATTTGGACCAAAATTACAGTTAATTAATATCAACACCCCTTTTTGAATTTATTTGCCCATGGGAGAAATATATTTCTCACCCACTAGTCCTTTTCCACACAACTTCATCTAAAATAGTTGAATGAGTTTCCTGTAAACAATAGATATTATATTCCTTCTCTTTTAGCCAGGTAAATACTGATTGTCTTTTCTTATTATCGGCTAAGCCATGACAATTATAACTGGCTATACTTAATTCACCATTTACCATAATGAGATACAAGTTTCAAATCTATTTGTCATAATTTGTTTGGAAACGTACCATTACAAAGTACCATAGTGATTGAGTGTCCATATAGCTGTACCGTGATATTTGCATTGCTACTAAGTAAACCTCCAATTGTTCCCCACTATTCCACCCGCTAAAGCCCCTCCCATCCCATGTTGGGTTGTCATCCCAGCGACCGGCAGACCACACCCGGATCACAGGGTCCCTGAGAGACAGGGACCCATCCTTCGAAAAGAGCACACAGTGCCACCCACAGAACAGAAGCAGATCAACCGCCAAAAGCATCTCCATCGCCATCACCTTGATTTGCATTATATACAGTATATACAGAACCAGTCAAAAGTTTGGACACACCTACTCATACAAGTTTTTTTTTAGCTGAACCAATATGTCAGAGGAAACACTGTCCAGCTGGTGACCGAAGTCAGCTTGCATGCACCCGGCCCGCCACAAGGAGTCGCTAGAGCGGGTTGGGACAAGGAAAACTTGGCCGGCCAAACCCTCCCCTAACCCGGACGACGCTGGGCCAATTGTATGCCGCCTAATGGGTCTCCCGGTCACAGCTGGCTGTGACACATCCTGGGATCGAAAACGGGTCTGTAGTGACGCCTCAAGCGCTGCGATGCAGTGCCTTTGTCCCCAGCACCTGGTACACCTGTGTAATGATCATGCTGTTTAATCAGCTTTTTGATATGCCACACCTTTCAGGTGGATGGATTATCTTGGCAAAGGAGAAATGATTACTAATGTGAGGTATGTAAACAAATTTGTGCACAAAATTTGAGAGACATTTCTGGGATGTTTTACACTTTACATGTTGGGTTTATATTTTTGTTCAGTATTATGATCACTACATCCGATGGATGTGGATACTGCTTTAGAGATGAATACACCCCTGGATTAATAGTGTATGGAACAGTATTGTCCTCCACAGCAACAGTCGTTTCAGTTAGAGTTGAGCTACTGTGCTGACTACTGCACTGACTACTGTACTGGCTACTCTACTGACTACACTACTGAACACTCTACTGTAGTGACTGCTGTAGTGACTGCTCAAATCAAATCAAATCAAATTTTATTTGTCACATACACATGGTTAGCAGATGTTAATGCGAGTGTAGCGAAATGCTTGTGCTTCTAGTTCCGACCATGCAGTAGTATCTAACAAGTAATCTAACAAATTCACAACAACTACCTTATACACACAAGAGTAAAGGAATGAATACGAGTATGTACATATAAATATATGGATGAGCGATGGCTGACCGGCATAGGCAAGATGCAGTAGATGGTATGGAGTACAGTATATACACATATATATATATATGAGATGAGTAATGTAGGATATGTAAACATTATATAAATGGCATTGTTTAAAGTGGCTAGTGATACATTATTTCATCCAATTATAATTATTAAAGTGGCTAGAGATTTGGGTCGATGGCCGAACGGCATAGGCAAGATACAGTAGATGGTTTAGAGTACAGTGTATACATTTGATATGAGTATGTCGGATACGTAAACATTATATACAAAATTGTTTAAAGTGGCTAGTGATACATTTGTTACATCCAATTCCTATGTTTAAAGTGGCTAGAGATTTAAGTCAGTATGTTGGCAGCAGCCACTCAATGTTAGTGATGGCTGTTTAACAGTCTGATGGCCTTGAGGTAGAAGCTGTTTTTCAGTCTCTCGGTCCCAGCTTTGATGCACCTGTACTGACCTCGCCTTCTGGATGATAGCGGGGTGAACAGGCAGTGGCTCGGGTGGTTGTTGTCCTTGATGATCTTTTTGGCCTTTCTGTGACATCGGGTGGTGTAGGTGTCCTGGAGGGCAGGTAGTTTACCCCCGGTGATGCGCTGTGCAGTCCTCACTACCCTCTGGAGAGCCTTACGGTTGTGGGCGGAGCANGATTGAGTTGGATGCGTGCTTGGCCACGCAGTCATGGGTAAACAGGGAGTACAGGAGAGGGCTGAGAACGCACCCTTGTGGGGCCCCAGTGTTGAGGATCAGCGGGGTGGAGATGTTGTTTCCTACCCTCACCACCTGGGACCGGCCCGTCAGGAAGTCCAGGACCCAGTTGCACAGGGCTGGGTCGAGACCCAGGGTCTCGAGCTTAATGACGAGCTTGGAGGGAACTATGGTGTTAAATGCTGAGCTGTAGTCGATGAACAGCATTCTTACATAAGTATTCCTCTTGTCCAGATGGGTTAGGGCAGTATGCAGTGTGATTGCGATTGCGTCGTCTGTGGACCTATTGGGACGGTAAGCAAATTGGAGTGGGTCCAGGGTGTCTGGTAGGATGGAGGTGATATGATCCTTGACTAATCTCTCAAAGCACTTCATGATGACGGAAGTGAGTGCTACGGGGCGATAGTCATTTAGCTCAGTCACCTTAGCTTTCTTGGGAACAGGAACAATGGTGGCCCTCTTGAAGCATGTGGGAACAGCAGACTGGGATAGGGACTGATTGAATATGTCCGTAAACACACCAGCCAGCTGGTCTGCGCATGCTCTGAGGACACGGCCAGGGATGCCATCTGGGCCGGCAGCCTTGCGAGGGTTAACACATTTAAATGTTTTTCTCACATTGGCTGCGGTGAAGGTGAGCCCGCAGGTTTTGGTAGCGGGCCGTGTCGGTGGCACTGTATTGTCCTCAAAGCGAGCAAAGAAGTTGTTTAGTTTGTCTGGGAGCAGGACGTCATGGTCCGCGACGGGGCTGGCTTTCTTTTTGTAGTCCGTGATTGACTGTAGACCCTGCCACATTCCTGCTGTAGTGACTACTGTACTGACTACTGTAGTGAACAACCAGTGAAAATTACAGTTGTGTTTTCAGAAAGGCAGAACTTCTGACACAAATACACAAACAAAGCCAAAGCATAACTATGGTTTTTAAATTGCTATGTGTGTAACCATGAGATTACAAGGTAGCGTAAGTTTATGCAGCTATAAAAGCTGTAATTATGAATTGTGGTTTCATAAATCCTGCAGTCCCCAGAACGAGGTCTTTCTGAGAGATGAAATACCTTTCTGTTAATTTGCTGCCTTTGATTCTGCTGCTGTGGTAAGATAAGCTTTTCTAAATAACGGGGTTGAGGAGAAAGACACTGGAGCGTAACGAGGGAAATGAATTGGGTTTGATTTGGAACATGACAATAATACAGCGTTGCCAATCGCCAAGGAGACCCACTGATGGATCCAAGAGATTTTCATCACAGATCTATTTAGCCTTTATTTGATTTAGTTAAATTACAGAACAGGCTTTTATTGATTTGGTTAAATATAGGCTTTTGATCTGTGTTATGTGTCTATGTTAGACTGAGGGAAAGTATGATGTCGCTGCTCGCTGGGCTGATGCTAAGTGACTAAATACAGCAGGTGTAGATCTTACCATGAAATGCCTACTTACAAGCCCTTAACCCACAATGCATAGTTTTTTTTAAGTAAGAAAATATTTGCATTTTTTAAATATAGAAATAAAAATAAATAAAACGTAAAAAAGTAACACAATAAAATAACAATAACGAGGGAGTACCGTACTGAGTCAATGTGTGGGGGTAGTCGAGGTAATTGAGGCGTACATGTAGGTAGAGGTAAAGTGACTAGTCAGTTTGTAGTGCATAGATAATAAACAGCTAGTAGCAGCGTGAAAAGGGGGTCAATGCAAATAGTCCGGGTAGTTATTTGAGTAACTGTTTAGAAGTCTTATTGCAGGTGCATCCTGAGGGGGAATAGGCGTTTTGGTTCCCTCTTCTGTCTTAGTGTGTTTGGACCACGATAGTGAATCTACTTGCAGTGAAGACGCTCAACGTTTACATTACATTCAGTCATCTAACAGACTCCCATCCAGAAGCAACCAGAGCCAATGCCCTGCTGAAGGGCACGTCAACAGATCTCCACAAGGTCAAAAAACGGGAACCCGAACCAGCAAACTATCAGCCCCCAGCCCTCCAAGATCCTCCCCCCCCCCACAGTTCCCCCCTGAGAAAAATGAAATCATAATAAAATACAATTCCATTCCTCACCCCCAAGACCCCCTCAGTGTCATTTAAACATACTTTTTGTTTTGTTTTATTTTTTACTATTATCTTTGACCGTCATTCTATCCCCCGCCCAGCAACTCCACTCCCACTTGTCTCCAATTCCACATCGCTTCCCTCAGCCCATCCCACCTATCTCTGCTGAACCTGAGACCAGAAACAGGCTACCTGAGGGCAATACCAAAACAAATGGATAGATTCTGTGTCCTCACAACAAAATATGCAGAGCTGCGTTGATTGCATGCCCCAAATATTCCAAATTTTGTTGGTGGCAAGAATTCTGTAAAAAAAATTTTGCTGAAAAGCACGAAGTCTTGAATCTTGCGTTGTTTTATATATTAACTCATACACCCTGTACCCTGGAATCGGTACATCAAAAATCTCTTCCCAACTATTTTGCAATCTGTATGGCACAGTTGTCAACATCCTGATCCTCAAATGAAACTGGTATACTTTCATATTTATGCTATTTTTATTCTTCTGCCAGTTCTGATCCTTTATATTGGACAGGTCCCTACCTCCTCCCACTGCCACCTGCCTCCTCCATTGTTGGGGTAATGCTGTAATCAATTGGTTGAACTCTTGGATTGAGCAGCCCTTCCAGGAAAATTCTGATAACTCCATGAAGAGCATAACTCTACCATTCCAATTTACAATATCATTTAAAAACAAAATACCCTTTTCAAACATTGTTTCCATAAATACAGGTATTTTATCAACCAGCACATTTGAGTTCAGCCATAATATTTGTTCTATCTTTTCAGGGAGGGTGAAATTTAAATTGCAACCAGCTCTGCAATGCTTGTTTGAAAAAGAGCGATACTTTGAAAACGTTTTTTATTTTCAATTAATTGAAAATGAGACATAGTAATCGTCAAAAGGCAAAAAGGCCTTTTTTTTTTTTTTAAATGGATGAGCTTTTCTTAGTAATCTACTTGAGAACCATTTAGGGTTCAAGTAAAACTTGTGAATGAGTGAAGCTTTTAGAGAGCGGTTTAGGGCTTTTATATTTAACAACCCACCCAATTCATACTCATTATATAGATAGGCTCTTTTTATTTTTGTCTGGTTTAGCGTCCCAGATAAAGCAAAATGTTTTTTGCTCATATGATGTGAAAAATGAATCATCAGGTGTAGGCAGCGAGTAAACTGAGATAAGGAGATGAATAGACAGGTCTCCATGGTTGCAGGATCTAGTCTATTTTTGCAAGTTTTCTATTGAAATGAACTGTGAAGAGCTCATTTATATCGTTTGTGATATGAATATCAAGTACGTCGTCGGACCATTTTGTAGGTAAGCTACAGGGTAAAAGTTGTATGTTTTAAAGATCCAAATTGTAATATTGTACACCTGTCATAATTAGGTTTTAGTCCAGAGAGTCCAGACAAGTTATGTAGATCTTCAATGAGACATTGCAGACTTAATATAATTCCTAATGTGTCCATAATATTTGTGATTTCCTTAACCCTCCTGATGTGTTCCGGTCGAATTGGACTGATTTGACAAGTTTTCTCCCTGAAGAAAGTAGTTCATTAAATCTGATTGTCATGAGGTTCATCTGAGTATTTGTTATAGTCAAAATAATCCATACATTATGCTTTTCTTTTACTCAAAAAACGAGTTGTATGAGCTCAGGTCAATGAGGCCTACAGACAATAAATAGCAAATATCATTTCAAAACTTGTAAAGTTCACAAGAACTTAAGTTGATAAAAAGACCTAACACAACATTAGGTGATAATATACGCATTATTATGGATTTATAATCAGCTATAATGGGCCGGTCATTTTGGACCGGGAACACAGAATGAGTTAACATGAAACGAACACAACAGGGAGGGTGAATGGCACAGTGATGATAGTTTGTAGAGTGATTTCCTTTACGGCCCGTCGAGGTATAACACTGTGTTATAGTCAACCACCATAATGATTTGATTGTTTTTTTTAACCTGTAAATTCTATAAATTGGTGTAAATATTTTCAGAGAGGTATGTATCATCCAGATTTGGACCTGTAGTTTAATGAGACAAATCTTGCAAATCATTCCGTGACTATTTGCACATTCAGATCAATATTTTTGTTAATTATATCATCACACCTTTTTCAGTTTCTTTGTCCATGACAGAAAATTATTTCACCACCTCATTCTTTTTTCCACGCAACTTCATCTACAGTGAGTTTCCTGTAAACAGTATATGTTATATTCCTTTTCTTTTAGCCACGTAAAGACTGATCGTCTTTTTTTTTAATATAATCTGCTAAATATAACTGGCTATACTTATTTCACCCCTTACCATAACGAGATACTATTCTCAGTCTAAATGGACCATAATTAGTGCTTGTAAAGCCATCAGAGGTATTATGACGGTCAAAATTAGAGCTTTCAAATGTCTGAATTTCAAGAAACAAGTTCTAGCAATATGTGTTTTATTAGTATTCAGGATGATAACTGTAATCCATATCGTATCACCATCATAATTGCATCATAATAACATTTAACATCATTTTCATAGACAAATACATCCCAGCATTTCCATAGCAATTGGTGTTTCACATGATCATGAAAGAGACCTTGCATTACTATAGAGACGGATTCACTATAGTACAAATGTATCCCGTACAATATGTTGTTATTTCCCAACGTCCCTGTTCTGATATCTTCCCATTGCTTGTTGTAAACATAGATAGACATGTAGACAGACATTACAAAGATAGCCCAAAAAATATATATTCAATTATGGACATGTTCTCGACAATAGAGAGAGAGATAGGAGAGAGGGAGAGAATAGAAGAGAGAGAAAGAGAGAAAAGAGAGAGATCAAGTGTGTGTGTGTGTGTACATCCGTATGTGTAAGCGACTGTGTAATTGAGTGCGTGTGCTCATGTCAACTTCATAGTGTTCAGATATTTTTACAGTCCCCATAATTTTTTTACATAACCTGACGTCCCCGTAGAATTTAGTACAGACGTGGTGTTATGGAACTGTCTCAGAAGAGCTGTCCATCTATAAAGAGTTTGTCCACAATGAGAAAGGCACGCTTAACCCTCACTCTGTTGCCTCTGTACAGGATACAGCCTCTTGCGACGTTCGTTTATCTCCTGGGGAAATTGATAATTGAGACTGAATTTGGTCCCTTTAAGCTCCCTTCCCCTGCTTTTGATCAGCTTCTTTTGTTGGCAGTGTTCAAATTTTGTGATGATTGGTCGGGATCCTTGGTCTTGTCGCTCTGAGCTCCAAGTCTGTGTACTCGGTGGAAAGCCACCTTGTTTACAGTCTCTAGAGGAAGTTTCAAAGTGGATTGCATGAACTCTCTGATCACCCTCTCTGGATAATTGAATGCGTCCTCAGGAATCCCAGAAAATATTAGATTTTCACGCATGCTTCGGGTTTGTATTTAGTAGCGACTCCCTCATCACCCTGTTTTCCCTGAGTAGACAATCCATGTTGGAATCGTGGACTTTTACCTTGGCTGTGAGCGCCTTGTTCTCTCCTTGGAGCATGAGAATTTCACTCTGGCTAAACTCCAAACTCCCCCTCAGCCCTGCTACCTCCTCACACAACTTTTCCTGTGTTGCATGGATTCCAGCAAGAGCACTAGACTCTATTTCAACGGTAAGTAAATAGTCCGTGTCTGTGGATTAATCAGTTTCTCTTTTTAGTCAGGTGAGAGTTATTTTGTGAGGCAGCTGGATCTTTCCACGATGGAGTGTGTTGTTCCTCCATCATCGATTTTCCTCAGGATCTCCTTAGTATCCTGCAAGCAGTTGTTACAAATGTTTTACCGATGCGCCTTTCCCACGACGACCGATGTAACAATTGACTTGAATACAAAATACTTGTCTCTCATTAAGATTCCCATGGTCTGACTCTAGCTCACCACTCTAGGAATCACCTGAAACTACTTGATCATGATCATTTATTAGTGATGTGGAAACCAAGAAACTTGAAGCTCTTGACCCGCCACCACCACAGCCATGTAAATGGGAATGAGGGCGTGCTTGGCCCTCCTTATCCTGTAGTTCACGATCAGCTCCTTGGTCTTGCTCACGTTGAGGGAGAGGTTGTTGTCCTGGCACCATACTGCCAGGTCTCTGACCTCCTCCCTATAGGCTGTCTCATCGTTGTTGGTTATCAGGCCTACCATCGTTGTGTCGTCTGCAAACTTAATGATAGTGTTGGAGTCGTGAGTGGCCACTCAGTCATGGGTGAACAGGGAATACAGAAGGGGGCTAAGCACGCACCCCTGAGGGGCCCACGTGTTGAGGATCAGCGTGGCAGATGTGTTGTTGCCTACCCTTACCACCTGGGTGCGGACCGTCAGGAATTCCAGGATCCAGTTGCAGAGGGAGGTGCTTAGTTCTAGGGTGCTTAGCCAAGACAGCAGCTACTCTTCCTGGGGTTTATTATGGATCCCCATTAGTTTCTGCCAAGGCAGCAGCTACTCTTCCTGGGGTTTATTATGGATCCCCATTAGTTTCTGCCAAGGCAGCAGCTACTCTTCCTGGGGTTTATTAAGGATCCCCATTAGTTTCTGCCAAGGCAGCAGCTACTCTTCCTGGGGTTTATTATGGATCCCCATTAGTTTCTGCCAAGGCAGCAGCTACTCTTCCTGGGGTTTATTAAGGATCCCCATTAGTTTCTGCCAAGGCAGCAGCTACTCTTCCTGGGGTTTATTATGGATCCCCATTAGTTCCTGTCAAGGCAGCAGCTACTCTTCCTGGGGTCCAAACACATTAAAGCACTTACATTACATATAAAACAAAAGATAACAGTACATCATAACATTGAATGTGGTGATGTATAGATGTTATGATTTACATATTATGGTGGATACAACAATATTACAATGTACGCATATGCATGTGTCTGTACCTTTGTGTGTGTCTCTTCACAGTCCACGCTGTTCCATAAGGTGTATTTCTAACCTGTTT
Organism: Hucho hucho; assembly: GCA_003317085.1. Classification (NCBI taxonomy): domain Eukaryota; kingdom Metazoa; phylum Chordata; class Actinopteri; order Salmoniformes; family Salmonidae; genus Hucho; species Hucho hucho. The sequence continues at coordinate 32,111 of QNTS01007311.1, forward strand.
TCTAGATCTGATTCCACTGCTTGCATCAGTTACCTGATGTGGAATAGAGTTCCATGTAGACATGGCTCTATGTAGTACTGTGCACCTCCCATAGTCTGTTCTGGACTTGGGGACTGTGAAGAGACCTCTGGTGGCATGTCTTGTGGGGTATGCATGGGTGTCTGAGCTGTGTGCAAGTAGTTTAATTAAACAGACAGCTCGGTACATTCAGCTTGTCAACACACTTCTTACAAAAACAAGTAGTGATGACGTCAATCTCTCTTCCACTTTGAGCCATGAGAGATTGACATGCATATCATTGAATGTTAGCTCTCCGTGTACTTTTAAGGGCCAGGCTTGCAGCCCTGTAGTGAGCCAACTGCAATTTTCCAAAGTCCCTCTTTGTTGCACCTGACCAAACAACTGAACAGTAGTCCAGATGCGACAAAACTAGGGCCTGTAGGACCTGCCTTGTTGATAGTGCTGTTAAGAATGCAGAGCAGCGCTTTATTATGGACTGACTTCTCCCCATCCTAGCTACTGTTGTATCAGTATGTTTTGACCATGACAGTTTACAATCCAGGGTTTCTCCAAGCAGTTTAGTCACTTCAACTTGCTCAATTTCCACATTATTCATTATGAGATGTAGAGGTTTAAGGTTTAGTGAATGATTTGTCCTATATACAATGCTTTTAGTTTTTTTTAATATTTAGGACAAATTTATTCCTTGCTACCCATTCTAGTGTTGCAGTCATTTCAGTTGCTGTAGTACCTGAAGTGCATAGTGTTGAGTCATCCGCATACATAGACACACTGGCTTTACTTAGTAAAGATTCAAAAAAGTAAGGGGCATAAACAGCTACCCTGGGGAATTCCTGATTCTACCTGGATTATGTTGGAGAGGCTTCCATTAAAGAACCCCCTCTGTGTTCTGTTAGACAGGTAGCTCCTTATCAACAACATAGCAGGGGGTGTTAGACAGGTAACTCCTTATCAACATTATAGCAGGGGGTGTTAGACAGGTAACTCCTTATCAACAACATAGCACGGGGTGTAAAGCCATAAAACATACGTTTTGCCAGCAGCAGACTATGACTATCTGGTCAAACATAATTTCTTTCTAAAGTTTACTAATGGTTGGCTGTGGGGGCTTTACTATTCTTAGGTAGTGGGAATTACTTTTGATTTCCTCCAAGCCTGGGGGCACACACTTTCTAGTAGGCTATTGTCCTCAGTAATTTTCCATCCAAGTTGTCAGACCCCGGTGGCTTGTCATTGTTGATAGACAACAATAATTGTTTCACCTCTTCCACACTAACTTTACAGAATTCAAAATTACAATGCTTGTCTTTCATAATTTGGTCAGATATACTTGGATGTGTAGTGTCAGTGTTTGGTGCTAGCATGTCATGCCTAAGTTTGCTAATCTTGACAATGAAAAAGCATTAAAATAGTTGGCAATACAGTGGGTTTTGTGATGAATGAACCATCTGATTCAATGAATGATGGAGCTGAGTTTGGCTTTTTTCCCAAAATGTAATTTAAGGTGCCCCAAAGCGTTTTACTATCATTCTTTATGTCATTTATCTTTGTTTCATAGTGTAGTTTCTTCTTCTTTTTATTCAGTTTTAGTCACATGATTTCTCAATTTGCAATAAGTTTGCCATCCGGTTGTGCAGCCAGACTTATTTGCCATTCCTTTTGCCTGATCCCTCTCAACCATTACATTTTTCAACTCCTCATCAATCCTTGGGGATTTAAAAGTTTTTATATTCATTTTCTTAATGGGTGCGTGCTTATTAGTAACTGGGATAAGCAATTTCATAAATGTGTCAAGTGCAGCATCTGGTTGCTCCTCATTACACACCACGGACCAACAGATATTCTTTACATCAACAACATAGGAATCACTACAAAATTTATTTTACACTATATTAGGCCCAGGCTTTGGAACTTTGGATTTCCTAGATATGGCTACTATATTGTGATCATTACATCCAATGGATTTGGATTCTGCTTTACAGCAAATTTCTGCAGCATTATTAAAGATGTGATCAATACATGTTGATGATTTCATTCCTGTGCTGTTTGTAACTGCCATGGTAGGTTGATTTGATTGTCACAACTTCCGCCGGCGTCGCCGGTCTTCTAGCCATCATCGATCTATTTTAAATTTTTCCATTTGTTTTGTCTTGTCTTCCCACACACCTGGTTTCAATTCCATCATTACATGTTGTGTATTTAACCCTCTGTTTCCCCCATGTCCGGAATTGTTAATTGTAAATGCTAGTGCACGTTCATTTAGTGTGTAACAGGGTTTTTTCCCAAATTCAAATCAAATCAAATCAAATTGATTGTTTGTTCTGTGTCCGGTGGGTTTTCATTAATAAACCGCACCATTGCGTAACACAGCTTTGCTCCCCTGAGCCTGACTTCTCATCCGCCAGTACGCACGCATTACATTGATAACCTTAACCAGGTTGCATGCACTGGTTACAGTTTGAAGCTTTTTCTTGAGTGGGCAGCTTGATGAAAGCCAGTCAATATTTAAATCACCCAGAAAATGTGCTTCTTTATTGATGTCACATACATTATCAAGCATTTCACACGTTATCCAGATACTGACTGTTAGCACTTGGTGGTCTATAGCAGCTTCCCACCAGAATGGGCTTTAGGTGAGGCAGTATTTAACATTAGGTCCTCTCTAAGCTTTACAGGAATGTGTTTCTGAATATAAACAGCAACACCTCCACCATTGGAATTTCTGTCTTTTCTGTAAATGTTATAATCTTGTATTGCTACCACTGTATCATCAAATTTACTATCTAAGTGAATTTCAGAGATTATTGATTTCCATCATTGTTTCTTAAGCTACATATATTAACATGCGCTATTTTGAGGACTTTTCTGGGATGCTTACTTGCTTTTATTGCTTTACTAGGAAGCTTAGTAGAGGTAGACATACTCAGGTTGTTTATGTTAGTGCAGGGTGAGCTGCACACAGTGGACTTCCTCCTAGGGCACATTGGCTTAGTGCTAACAGTATAAATCTGGTTAATAGGCACATGATTACAGCATACAATAGCTGTAGGATCAGCAGAGGCATTCAGGAAAGTTAAACAGACATGAATTCAGGGCAGTAAGAGGGTCATAAATTAGATTACTTATATTGTGTCTTCCGACACCCCTGGGATAATGTACATTTGCTGAAGCATTATGACAACTCTGCATCACAATTGTAGGGATTAACTGATAAGTCATTTTCTCAACGCAGTCTTATAGTGCTGTGAAAGGATCCAGGATGCCAAAGGATTTGGGTGGATCCCATCCTCCTTATGAAATGTGTTTCCAAAAGGTATCGAAATTGTCAACAAAAGTTACACTTATTGCGCTGCAATAATCACGTAGCCAGTTGTGAAGAGAAAGAATCAATAAGAATACTGCTAAAGAGTTCAATGCCGCGATTCAGAGAGGGCATTCTTGGGCACAGGGACTATGGTGGTCTGCTTGAAACATGTAGGGATTACAGAGGTTGAACATTTCAGTGAAGACACTTGCCAGTTGGTCAGCGCGTGCTCTGAGTGCACGTCCTAGTAATCTGTCTGGCCCTGCGGCCTTGTGAATGTTGACCTGTTGAAAGAAGAAATCTCCATCCAGTCAGAGGTGAGTAATCGCTGTACTGATGTTCAGAAGCTCTTTTTTTGGTCATAAGAGACGGTGGCAGAAGCATTATGTACAAAAAGACGCGAAAAAAACACACCGAATAGCACAATTGGTTTGGAGCCATTCCCTCTGGCACAATTATATTCTAGATTGCTTTGTGACATCACTGGAATCACTGGAGTCAACTGGAGAACGGATCTACAACTAACAGTCTCAGCGTAACAGTCTCAGCGTAACAGTCTCAGCTAACAGTCTCAGCTAACAGTCTCAGCTAACAGTCTCTGCGTAACACCTGTTGTTATAATACCTGTTGTTATAATACATGTTGTTATAATACCTGTTGTTATTTTATTTATTTATTTATTTCACCTTTATTTAACCAGGTAGTTCTATATGATGTCATAATACAGGTAGGCAAGTTGAGAACAAGTTCTCATTTACAACTGCGACCTGGCCAAGATAATGCAAAGCAGTTCAACACATACAACAACACATAGTTACACATTGGAGTAAACAAACACTCAGTCAATAATACAGTAGGAAAAAAAACAAATCTATATACAATGTGTGCAAATGAGGTAGGATAAGGAACATAAGGCAATAAATAGGCCATGGTGGCAAAGTAATTACAGTATAGCAATTTAACACTGGAATGGTAAATGTGCAGTAGATGAATGTGCAAAGTAAAAATACTGGGGTGCAAAGGAGCAAGATAAATAAATGACTACGGTAGGGGATGAGGTAGTTGGTTGGGCTATGTACAGGTGCAGTGATCTGTGAGCTGCTCTGACAGCTGGTGCTTGAAACTAGTGAGGGAGATAAGTGTCTCCAGTTTCAA